>QPKB01000748.1:0-20801 GCA_003546025.1 Camphora micrantha
TAAATCAAAAGAATTTGCATTGCTGCAGTATCCTTGCAGTGCACTGTACACCAATAAAACTTTGCACTATATATACAAAGTGATCATAACTAATAACTAACATAAAGCAGAGAAATGAGACATTTCCTAAATTTTTCTTCATAAAATAGTATCCTAATTTCCAACAATTACTCCTCAAATTACCCAATGCCCACCATCAACAACCTCCTCCATAAAAATCAAACTTCAACACCACAAAATCCACAAATTGAAAGCAGAAAAGTAATACAAAATAAAACAAATCAAACCGTGAAATTCTCTGATGATCTTAGGGGCTAGGAGATAGAAGTGTACAAAGAAGTGCGCGCTCTCCTTGATTTTCCTAATGATTCTTGGAGGACAGATCTGAATTGAAGGATGACGTCTCTGGTTCTTCTCTAGTCCAAGAGGAGTCTAGATCGGGAGACCAAAATTCATTCTCAAAGCAATAGTAGAAAAGGACCATAGTACATTAACAAAAAGACCAACCAGTTCTTGAAACAATTATGTAACTATGGACTATGCATTTTCAGGTAACAAACTAAAATGCATAACATTTAAGGCATGATTTAACTACCCATATTAACAAATAAGAACCTCTGTGAAAGTCAGCAAAATATCAAGTTATGACTGAATGAATAAAGGCAAGAGAAAGAAAAGGGCCATCTCATCACCTGGCATTTAAAAACGCAAACAAAGTCAGCCACTCCTTCCTTGAGCCTTGTTCTAACTATGGGAGCATGAGGCACATATATAACATGGTTGAAAATCCTAAGCATGCCATTGGTTTTTAACTATTTGATGTAAGGTAAGAACGAAAATTAAAAAAATTGAATGAAATAAATACATCAGTGACCATTGATCAAAAGAAAGTACATTTTTCAACACTTTAAAGGGAAAGAACCCAAAAGCTAAAGAATAATTCATTAATCTTCAGCAACCTTCCTCTCAATGAACAGATTCTGAGAGAAGGGGTGGGACTTCATCAATGTAAATGTTTTGCTCACACCGGAGGGAAAGATATATGATATATTTCAACAGTTATAAAGAAAATTCAAACAAGAAAAATATGAAATGAAGAACTATGATCAAATGTGGAGAAATTAACAACAAAATATAAGCATATACTGAAAGGAAACAACAAAGGCAACCAATTGAGCTAAGATAGAGAGATGTAGATGTCCATAAGTAAACATGCATAAAACCATTATCAAATATGTAAAAATTTTACATTATAAAAAAAAAAAAAAGAAAAGGAAATAACACATCAAATCTTAGTTATAAACAAAGCCCAAATGAAAAATTAAGTAGCCAAACAAGTTAAAGCAGAGCAATTTAGAGATTTCAATGAAAGAAAAGGTACCAACAACCAAGATGCATTAACATATGGACATGGGTAAGTGAAGAAAAATCACCAATCAAAAGGAATAGCTAAAAGCAAATGTTTGAAAGAAAACTCAGCTGAGAAACCTATATAAAATGCAGAGATGACAACAAAAAAAAAAAAAAAAAAAGTGTGTGTGTGTGTGGGGGGGTGGGGGGTGTGGTTGGTGGGCGGGCTGAGAGGGGCTGAAAACCCACATATACAACTTCCCAACACCTGAGTGCTATCACATGGCACCTAATTTTCAATACAACACCTCATATACAACCCAAGTCAATTTTCAGCTTTATTTTGCATCTACAGTTACCCAAACAAAACATAGCAGAGAACCCAAGTCAATGTGGACCATTGATTTGACTGTCCTTTTGAAGGATGACAATGGTCAGGTAACCCACAAAACAAACGAATTAACCTTTATAGATACATTCTCTAAACGAAATTAGCCTTTATAGCATACCATGGCCCAACCTCAACCCTAAAAAGTAAGTCCAGTTGCCACCATCTCCTACTAAAAGGTCTGTAATTTAGGTTACAAAGTATAACACTCATTAACAATTGATTATTATAATGTAGGGTATTGTAATTAGCCTTTATAGATACATTCTCTAAACCATAATTTAGATAATTTAAGCAATGTAGCAGGTTAACCAACATGGTATACTTACATTACAGTGTCCCCGACCCATACTGAATTTATCAAAGAATGACATATGTTTGGGTTGTAAACCAATCCCACCAAACACTGCCCTGACCTCCTCCATTCCTGTCACTCCAAATCATTTTTTGAGAAGGTTAAGCATTCATTCCATCAAACCCAAATTATAAACAAGCACATCCAAACGCACCGTCTTTAAATCCTCTTTGATCTTTGATGTGCCCAACGCTACAGTCTTTAAAGCCTCTTTGATCTTCATATCCAACTCCATTTTCTCGATCTTTGCATTTGTCTGAGCAATTTTCTTTTCTAACCTGCAGATCAGTGGATAATTAAACTAATAAAGGAGGCAATGGTCAAGCACAAACAATGAAGAAAAACTCAGAAGCAGTGAGAGTTGTATTACCTTAATCAATTATGACCTTTTAATTTCCCAACAGGTTCTCATTTTTGCAATAAAGCTTTGTCAACTTTCAAATAGTAACCATGGAGTATATATTTGGTGAGTCCTCTCTGTTCATTCAAATTCGCTTCCCACAGATGCTATTTACCCAAACAAATATCACCACAACTGGAATATATTAGCACTCAGCACCTTGCTTCCAATCACAAATACAATGGCACAACCACAAGATCTCTACAGACTACAGGGATGAAAGAGCAGTACAGCCTCCTGGAGCTTGCCAGAAACAACACTGGATCCAAGAGACACGGAACTGGAAGTGTCCCACTTAAATCTGGTTCCAGCACAGCACATCAAGTAATCTACCAACCACTATTAGACCCCAAAACAATAGGGAAAACGCCCCACATATTAAATATGTATCAACAGGGCTACATGTCGATGACCATGCAGATTGCAAACGAGACTCATCACTATTGTGATAAAGTTGCATCATGATTCATGAATAGCTCTTACAAGTAAGAGAAAAAACGAAATTGAATGCAAAAGCAAAACCAACAAAGCCTAAAAAAAAAAAACCAAAAAAAACATAACTTTCATTTTCTGGGGTGAAAGCTTTCTCTTTTAGAAAGTAGATTCTTCCATTTTTTGAAAGAACATGAATTGAAACAAAAGCGCAAAATCATATGCCCTAATTTCATTTGATTTGAATGAAAAAAAAGTATGATATTATCTTATATGATATGATATGAGGAGGAATTTTACTTTGATGAGAAGGATGAGCAGAACGGTCAATTGCTTGGAGCTCTCTTGCAGGCAAGCAGGGAAGGAGGGCTCGTTCTAGGGCAATGACGCAATCAATCATGTCGGCCTTGCTGCCTGGGGATTGCATTTGCAGCTGCTAATGCTGCTCATGTGGAGGCGATTGACCCATTTTACTAAACCACACAAATCTCAAACCCTAACACCTCCCTCTCCCTCTCTCTCCATTTTAAAAGTTGCTGATTGGAGAGGTACATGGGTTTTTTCAGAAGAAGAGAGAAAAGACATTTTAACCAATGTCTCTGCATGAAAGAGAGAGATCTCAAACCTGCACCACCTGGAATCGAGAGTTCACTTCCACGCCAAAGAGGGTTTTCGATGATGGGTTGGAGATTTTGGGATTTTCGATGATGGGTTGGAGATTTGGGGGTTTTCGAGAGAGAGGGATGAGATCTCGAGGGATGGCAGGGGAGAGACGGTGAGATGAAGGTGCTGCCGCTGCGAGGAAGATGGAGAGAGTGGTGGGCAGTGGCGTCTGAGGAAGATGCCGAAGCTGCTGCGAGGGGACTGGGAGTGGACGGAGGCGGCGACGAGAGACGATGGAGATGAGAGGAGATGAGATTCACGCGGAGGGAAAGAAAGAAATGAGTTAGGGATAAGAGGGAAAAGGGGAGGGCAGAGTGCGGGAGGGGAAAAAAACAGTGGGAAGCCTTAAATTCTAGTAGCGGATTGAGAATTCGGTTTGGGGCCATGGGGTTTTGGGCTCAGTTTTAACAATCCCGGCGCAAATAGTGTGCCGACAAAAATGTTTTTAAACATATATTGAGAAAAAATTTTGCCCGGCAAAATTAGTGCGCCGGCAGAAGAAAAATACTTTAGCGGGTGAAATTTGCGGTAAAACATTCACCTTTGCCGGCAAAAAAAATAAATCGCCGGGGAAAATAAGACTTTTGCCGGCGAAAAAAATAAAACGCCGGAAAAAATAGTACATTTGCCGGCGAAAATTTGTCGCCAGGAAAACTCTGTCTTTTCCCGGCGAAACAAGCTTTTTTGCCGGTAAAAGCTATATTTTCCCCGGCGTTTAATGATTTCGCCGGGAAAAAACGCCGGCAATAGTGCAAATTGTTGTAGTGCTAGATTTCTTGTAGTGTGTAAATTAAAGGCTAACAGAGCAGATAAGTTTAAAACGATATTAAAAGCTCTAAAATATTATATCGGTTTAAATATTTGTGATATAAAATGGTTACCATAATATATTGGTTTAAGTCCACCCGATATCTGAAAATAGCAACCGATATTACAAAACTTAAACTGATATAAGATATTTTGGAGCAGCATATTATATCGGTTTTACCAATAACCAATATTAAGGGATTTTAAAAACCGATATAAAATCATTGTTTTTTAGTAGTGATGGTGCTCCCACAAGATCTTCACCCGACGCATCGTCCGGAGACGCAACACTTGCTCCTTGACGTCAATCACACGCAAAGGCTTCTCATCGCAAGTCGCATCTGTTCAGACCTCCAAGAGCTCATGGACATGTGACGGGTCCGCAACATATCTCCTCAACATGGATAGGTAAAGCACATCATGCATTGTTACAGGATTTGGAGGTAACCTCAACTTGTAGGCTAGGTCTCTGACTCTGTTACAAATCTCGAACGGACTACTGTAATGATATGACAACTTGTCTCTTGTCAAAACTGAATGGTGCTCTTCACAAATCCGCTGCACAACTCTGATACAAGATTCATTGGTTATCTTCATAGCTCTTCGGCTAACTCTGGGCTGTCTTCCACCTGTCATGTACAAGTTTGACTTTAGCGCTGGTTCCACCAATGATCATCTGCCCATGAAACTTTTACAAACTTCTTCCCGACACCCAAATGTCTTGCAACTCCTATGGTAAAGAGCCTCAAACGATGTCATCCCTATAACACCCCGACCCACCTTAATTCCGATTTAGAGTTAATTAACTTAGATTGGTAGCTTGATGGATGTTTTGAATGTAATTGGGCTTGATTATGTAGAATTGAGTTGGGTTGACCTTTGACTAGGTAGAAGTATGACTATTTGGAGTGATTTTGGTTTTTGTGTGAATTTAGTTTTCTATGGGTTTTTAGTGCATTGCATAGAGCATAGAATGAGCTTTAATTCTTATGTTTTGACCCAATGGATTCGGATCCATCTTGACCATTTTCAGCCCATTTCCCTGCATATGCCCCTTCTTGAAAATTCTGTGAACCACTTGGGTTTGCATTCACAACTCATGAAGAATCCCGTTTAAACACTACACCAATGATTTTCTTCCTCTCTTTCTTCATTTCCAGCTGAATCTCCTCTTCTCTACCCCTCTACTACTTCATCTCTTCACCAAATTTTCTCAAGATTAAATGGTTAGTGACCTTGCATGTTAGATTTGGGGACTCTATCATCATCCTCGTCTTCTTATTCATCTTCTCCCTCATTCCATTTCATTTCATCATTTTAGGTTGCTTCTTGATCTTATATTTTGGGGATTTTTACTTTGGAGAGCTTGGCTTTGCTAGGAGGGATTGATTTGGTGTAGGATTTAAATTTTAGCACCAAGGCAACTTAAACTAATATGATTGCATGCATGCTTCTTCAATTGATTCTATAAATAGGTTCACATACCGTTGGAAAGCTCTTGAAGTGTAGAATTTAATGATCCTACATATATTTGATTTGAAATTTGGGGAATAAGTGGATATTGGATTTTATCTTAAACTATGGCAATCGGATGGTACCAAAAGCCAAATGTTAAACCATAGCATGTTTAGATCAATTGGCCTGATGGTAGGAACTTAAGGATGGATAACTTGAACTTTTTTATCATGACCACTGGACTTGTATATTATGTGGATGAGGTTTGAGCAACCCTGCACCCACAAGGGACCTTGTGTTATTCGAAATTGAGAACCGAACCAAATGTATTATACTAAGGGATTCGGTGCCCAAATTAAGTAACACCAAGGATTCTTTTGTAGGCCACCCACACCGGAATCCTTAGTACTATACCGAGTTGGATGGTAAAGACCCCAAGCGTTCCCAAGACCGTAGGATTGGCTTGTTTTATATCTTCATTCCGTATATGATCTATGTACATGCATTGCATTCCGTTTCTAGTACTCTCGTATGACTTGATCATTCTTATGTTTAGTTATGTATATCTTGTTTATGTACATATTTATATTATGCCTGTTTTCGCTTATGATCAGTTACATCTTGATAAGTTCTGAACTATGTAACCATGATATGATTTGTTCTGTTTATGTTCTGTTAATTTGTACTTTTATTATGCGAGTCGGCACCACTTGGCTTCGACCCTATTTAAGCTGGACCCGGCTAAGTGTGGGTTTAGTATATATTTTTGGCCCTCTGCAAATGTGATTATATTCTGAGGCTTGACCGGCACCCTAGGTCCACAATGGGGGTTTTGGGCCCTCTAACTCATAGTGGCACCACCTTGTTCTGTTTTGTTTTGTTTCTTCTCTCATTTTACATTCATGTTTACATGGTTAATTTGAGAGATTATATCTAATGTGGATGTGCCATTTAGTTTTGTTATTGTGTATACCTGTAAATTATGATTCGTATGTCTCATGCTTATTTATGCTCATATTTGCCTAGTAATTATGCTTTGACCTCTTGCGATTTATATCTGTCTAACAATTCATTTGTCACATGTTATATGATTTATATCTGTTTACCTTGCTTAGCTTAGTCTAATGGTGCTACACTTAGCGTTACAGGTGAGTACCTCGATGCCACCGACCCGAAGATCCACGGGAGGAGGAATCTCCCCGTCACGTAGCTGAATGGACTTCTAATGATGTCTTCTAGACAACCCACTGAGAATGGAATCAAAATTGCCCATGGACCGTGGCTTGGATTGCCATATCTTTTGTTATAGTTTATAAACTTGTTTAGACTATGGCTTGTAAACCTCAACTTAACTTCTTTCTCTTTCTATCTCTTGAACTTAAACTTGAACCTTAAATCTATGCTCACGAACCTTATGTTCTATATCTTGATGCATTTGATATTGTTGGATTACGATTTGATATCTATTTAACAGAAATTACACAGGTGGAAATACAGGTAAATAGAAAATTTGAAACCTCACACGTGAAATCCTGTGGGTGAATTCCGTTCGTGGGGACAAGGGTCAACGAGTTTGACTCAAATCCCCATGCGGTCATTTGTCGCGCCTTGAGATGGGTGCAGTCTCGGGCTCGGGGCATGACAATCCCTGTACTTGTGTCAAAACTGTCCCTACCAGACACCATAGACATCAGAATACTAATAACACTCCTGAAATCCAGACTACCTGCAATTCTATCACGAACTCCAACCAAATCGGGATTCGAAAACTGGTTGTCCTTAGATGTGCTGAATCGACAATGGCTCAAATTTTGACATAACAACCAACATCACCCTGTCACTGACAAACACGCTCTGAACATCTCAAACTAAGAACTCACTCACCACATAGGCAAACTAATGGAATTGACTAACAACTCAACGCGTCAACCACTTATACAAGTCCTACCGCGAGAAAAATGGTACTGCAAACTCCTATGATCGAAATGAACCTCAAAACTCTCTCCAAGTAGATATCGGCTCCAAAGTTCCAGGGCTATAAACTACTACTGCTAACTCCAAATCTTGTGGCATAGTTCCTCCCATGGTCTCTCAACTTTCTAGACCGATAAACTCCTACCTCCCGTTCTAAAACCAAACACATGCTAGCCTAACCTTCGAAGCATTGGTATAAATCACAAATCCTCTGCTCTTAGTCAGTAAGGTCAACACTGGGGTTGTAGTAAGCTTCTCCTTAAAAAAAAGCTAAAAATTATCTTCGCACCCTTCGTACGAAGGTACATTCTTCTTGGTTAATGGAACTAAGATCTTAAAAAATCCTCCAGCAAATCTTCTATAATAATATACCGAACCTAGGAAACTCATGATCTTTGTAGCATACATTGGGCTCTGCCAATTCACTACGGCCTCTAGCTAATTAGATGAATCAAATGTCAAACCATCCTATACGGGGCTCTAGAGATTGGGACTATCCCATCAACTTTATGGTGAAGCCTAGCTTTCTAATAGGTGGCAATCTTGTCAATTCCTACAGAAATGTCCAGAAACTCACGGCTACTAGGATTCCTTCCATCTTCATAGTTGCTTGTCCTTAGAAATCAAAGATGTGAAACTCCAACAACTGTTACGGGCTAGCTAGCCCCTCTACCTTAAGGGCTAAAACTATGCGAGTATCCTAACTCTTCCTAGGATCCTCAAATCTAACACTTACACTAGCCTCATCTATCGAAAAATCACCGTCTTATGAAAACAACCATACAAGCACGATACTTCGCCAATAATTCATCCCTAGGATAACAACAAAATTGTGCATTACCAAAACTATCAAACCTACATTGATCACAAATCTCCATGGTCCGAACCTTATACTTTGGGAAGAAACATCCAACACACTACCTACCAACCTATCAGAGTAGTCAACGAAAGAACAACCCGCAACTGCTTGAGTCTACCTCCGATAATAATAACAAGTGTGGTGCAATTATAGAGTGTGTGAGCCCATAATCAAACAAATCGCTAGTATCGTGGTCACAAACTACGATCTTACCTTCTACCATGATGCATGTCGCCTTAGCCTCGTCATAAGCCAGTGCATACACGCGCCTTGACATCTGTTGAACTGGCCCTTGCTGAGCTGGCTCTTGTTGTTGTGGTCTCTGTTGTCCCCGTACTACAAGCAATGCCTGGCGGAGAGGCAGGACCTGAATAGGACTAACACTAGCGTCCTGACATTGATTCGGGCAGTCCTTCGTGGTGGCATTTTCAATGAGACAATTGGGTTAGCACAAAAAAATAAACAAACCCTAGGAAAACCCAAATAAATAATTAGTACACCCAACGTCTTATCATGTCCTCACATCGTGTCCTAGAGTTCTAAGTCTTTTAAACTCTTAGAACAATTCACGCTCTGATACCAACTTCATATGTCATGCCCGGATCCTGAGATTTCACCCATCCGGGGGCGCGATGTATACTCGCGTGGGGATTCGAGCCAAACTCGCAGAAGATATGTCCCCACAAATGGGATTCCCATAGGATTTCACGTGTGTGGTCATAAATCCAACACATTAGGGGTACCTTTCAATTTCATATGAACTTGTATAATTAACCAAAAGGCATCCCTTTTTATTCACCAACCATATCATATTTCAATCATAATCAAGAGCATAAACAGTCCATAGAGTGAATGCTTAAGTTCAAGTTAAGGTTAAAGAAAAGAGTAGCGGAAGCTAGGTATTAATTAAGGCTTACAACACCAAAGAAAGAGAAAATCTGAAACACCTAATCATCATGACCATCCAGGTCATAAGTCTCTAAGGTTAAGTGACGTCCACGAATGCTCAACGCAAGTGGATTCTACTGGAAATCATCAGAAGTTCACTCAGCTAATTACTGGGGAGTTTTTTGTTCCTCCTCAGCAACCGTGGCAATGGCATCGAGGTTCTCACCTGTAATGCCAAGTGTAGCACCATTAGACTAGGCTAAGCAAGATAAACAGAATATATAATATAACATGTGGCAAATGAGTAACTGGATAGATATAGATTATAAGAGGTCAAAGTGTGTACACTAGGCAAGTCTGTGCATGAATAAGCATGAGATATACAAATAATAAATGACAGACACACATAAATAACAAAACTAGATGGCACATCCACATTAGCTATATTCTCCTACATTAACCATGTAAACATGAATATAAAGTGAGAGTAGAAAACAGAACATAATAGAACAAAACAGGGTGGTGCCACTAGGAGACAGAGGGCCCGAAACTCTCCATCGTGGACCTAGGGTGCCGGTTAAACCTCGGAATATAATCCCATCTGTAAAGGGCCAGAATTATAACTAAACGCACAGTTAGCCGGGTCCGACTTCGATAGGGTTGAAGCCAAGTGGTGCCGACTCGTGGAATGAAAGTACAAAAAATAACATAACATATTACATAAACAGATCATATCATGTGGTATATAATCAGAACTTACCATAAGTATAACTAAGCAGAATAGGATATAATATAAACAGGTGCATAAACAAGATGTACATAACTAAATAGAAGTATGATCAAGTCATACGAGAATACTGGAAACGGAATGCAATGATTGTACATAAATCATAAACGGAATCAAGATATGAATCAAGCTAAGCCTACGGTCTTGGAACTCTCGTGGTCTTCACCGTCCAACTCGGTGGACAAAGTTCAGCTTCTCAATCAAATCGGCTTTATTCAGGGTAGGCCCCCCCTGTCTCCACCTACCCAGCATCCGGATCTCTTTTCAGCTCCCTACAACCTTTCCTCCCATAACCCTTCTCCTCTGCTGGCCCCCTCTCCAGCTAATTCCAGCCACCAACCCTCTTCTATTCCTCCCCTTTCCACCTCAGCTCCCTGTCCCCTTTCAAACCCTATCCCTTCTCCTCTGGCAGCACCCTCCCCAACTTATCCCAAACACCTGACCTCTAATACCCCCCTTTCCCTTTTCCTCCTCCTCCCCAACTCCCTTTAATCCTCTTATCCCATCTACCCCCCCTCCACCCCTTTTCCTAGCCAACTCCCCTTCCTTGTCTCCAGCCTCTCTCGCTCCCTAGGGGCACGACCAGCTTATTCTTACTCATAACCACCTGCAGTACCTTCTCCACAACCCTTCTGGTATCCCCTCTTTGGCTCCCTCCCCCAACCCCCATAAAACCTACGCCAGTTGCCTCGGCCTCTCAGTCTTTTCTCCCCCTCCCGCCATCCCCCCTCCGGTATTGCTCGATGGTAAACTCACCATTAGGATCCCTCTTCAGATGGTAAATTCCAGCAAACTATCTTTCTCTCACTCAGCTATAGGGAAATTCGTTGGCAGAAGGCCTTCGCTTGAAGCTTTGGAAAAATAGGGGATGTCCTCGTGGCGCCTGTCCAGGCCATGTCTGATCTCCCTAGCAGAAAAAGGTAACTTCATTTTCAGATTCCACTCTAAAGAGGATAGGGAAGCTCTGGTGGGATCTAGTCCCCTTCTAATGGAAGGAAAAAAGCTCCTCCTACGACCCTGGTCGCCAGGTCAAGACGAATTAGCTTGGCCATTGGAAGCCCCGGTTTGGATCAGGCTCAGAGGTATCCCCTTCCACTGTTGGAGTAGAGACATTCTTCTATCGATCACGGCCTCAATTGGGAAGCCTCTCCGTCTTGATGATCTCACTGGCAAACAGAGGATTCTCTCCTTTGCCAGAATTCAGGTTCTTTAGAATGTGGCTAGCTCCTCTCCGAGGTCCCTCATGGTGGAATTAGAAGGAGAAGATACAGTTGAAGTGGAAGTCCAGTATGAATCTATTCCATGCTCTGAGTGTCTCTCGGCCGGCCACCTATCCACTAAGTGTCCCTTCAATATGAAACCTGGTTTCCTGAAGACCCCTGCTCAAAATCCTGTCCTGATTGCTCCAACAGCTTCAGAGGACTCCGGATCAGAGGATGCAGCCACTCACCTCGTCTCCCATGTCATAGCTGACTCAGGCTCAGAAGAGGACCTTCAGGACCAACACAAAAAGTAGGGTTCCCAACCCTCTCAGAAACCTTTCGATAACATCAGCTATCCCCCCTCGCCCCCCCACACAACGACTATCTCCCCCATCAACAGCAATCCCCCCCCCCCCATAACCTCAGCCTCTTCGCCCTCTCACTTTGGACCGCTTCCCTTCTCCCTTTGCCTCTATCTGAGCCAATAGCCTATGCCTTCCTTTCCTATAACAACATGGTTACAGAGCATCCTCCAATTCCTCCCATGGTCCCCTCCCCTCAGACAACCCTCTCTCAACTCTCCCCTCGAATGTTGTTTTTGAGATCCTAGACAGAATTCCGGCCCCTACCTTGGACTGCTCTAACATCTTCTCCATCTTAGAGAATTGCTCTTTAGCAGACCCGACCCTTTCCACTTAAAACCTCAAAAGATTGAAAGTTGCTCCTCCTAAAGTGAAGAGGATCATCCCTGAATAGGTTTTAGTCTTGGCCCCAAATACCATCTCCTCCTCTTCTCCTCCCTCAACCTCTCTTCCTATAACTTGAAAGTCCGGGGATCCGAACCCTAGAGGGGGGGGTGAATAGGGTGAGCTTCATTTATGACCAATTTTAACCAATTTTAACAAACAACTAGTCACAAGTGGTGATTACAAATAAAATGCGGAAGCTTAATAAAAACAATCACCACAAAGCAAGCACCATCACACAAGGATTTATAGTGGTTCGGCCTCAATGCCTACATCCACTACCGGCTTGTGATCCAACGCCCCACCGGATTTTCACTATTTATGCTTTTCAATAGGCTAAGCAATAACCTTTACAATATACTTTCCAAGGCTTAGCAATAACCTCTACAATGATGTTTTTCAAGGCTTAACATCAACCTATACATTATGCTTTTATAGGCTAAGCAATAACCTCTTCAACCACAAGGTTGGTTATCTCTCTAAGTAGTGTCTAACATACACTTGATGGAGATACAATTAAGCTCATTACATTTGCCTCTAAAATAGGCGGATATGAAAATGAAAATCTAATACACACACACACTATGAATGCAAAGATGAAAGCACATGATGTGTGTGTGTGATGTCCTCAATCATTTTGAAAATGAAAGCTCATAAATGTATGCCAAAGGCTTTTAAAAGATTTAGCTCATAAAAACATTTATGATTGAGGAAAGAATGCAAGTCACATGTTAAAAGTAACAACTTGTTAATGATATCAAAGATTCACAAGTTGTATGAAATTAATTAGCTCTAAACATGTGATGCATAAGGATTTCAATCAATTTAACAATGTAGCTTAATATATGTATGCTTTAAAGCATTTGAAAGTGTAAAGCACAAAAATAGATTTGATTGAAATCAAGGGACAAATTACATGTACTTAAAATACAACTTGAAAATGATATACCTATCAAAGCTAAGCAAGTTGTGAAACTTTTAAAACAAAAGTACATGTGAAGTTGTTGAATCCAAAACATAAGATATATTTGAAAGTGATTTTCTTATGATGAAAAACAACAACCAAAGATTCAACCAAGTATATGAATCATGTTACATACAATTTCAAAGATTCTTTCATTAACATGATCTACTTAGATTTACCAAATAAAGTACTACTTGGATTGAATCAAATGGTGATGCATCCAAAACAATAAATCAATTCAAAACATAAAATATGTTAAGGACACAACAAATCATAGTTTATCATGCTAGAGAAGATTTACCAATAATTAAAGCTAAACATGAAAACATATGATTTGTGTGGTTGTTAAATCCAAAACATAAGATAGATTTGAAAGTGATTTTCTTATGATGGAAAACAACAACCAAAGATTCAACCAAGTATATGGATCATGTTACATATAATTTCAAATATTTTTCCATTAACATGATCTACTTAGATTTACCAATTCAAGTACTACTTGGATTGAATCTCAAAGTGTTGCATCCAAAACAATAGATCAATTCAAAACATAAAACATGTTAAGGATACAATCAATCATAGTTTATCATGCTAGACAAGATTTACCAATAAATAAAACAAAGCATGAAAACATATGATTAGGAAAAGTAAAGCTTACTTAATGATTTAACTCCATGAAACCAAGCTTTAGCTTTCCAAATGTCCCTTAGCCTTCCTTAGCTCATTCCCCTTTGTTTGGCCTCAAAACATCTCAAGGAGGGCCTCTTTGTTCCTCAAAATTTCTTTGGAAATGAGCTTTTATTTATATCAAAAAATGCCCAACGGCTAGTCCCCGGTCGACCTGGTACACTGCCCGGTCGACCGGCCCTTCAACGGTCAAAAAAACTGACCGTTTGAAAAGAGAGCCTAACGGCTCTTTCCCGGTCGACCGCGTAGTGTGGCCGGTCGACCGGGTCCATAGGCGCGGTCGACCAGTGCGGTCGCCACACAGTGCGGTCGACCCGAGCCTGGGACCAACTTCCCTCAAATTGCATATTTTTGCATATTTCAAAGTTTTTCTTGAGGGAACTTTTTGGGCCATTAAATCAAGCTTGGAAACATGTTTAAATCATTCTAAGAGTTTTAAAAACATGAAACCTAAAAAGCCTAAGATGATTTGAATGTTTTAAAAATCAAAGGCTAGCTTGATTCATAAAATTCCTTCTCAAAACAAATTGCATCCAAGTTTAAAATCAAAACATGCACGAACCAAGATTTTTTTACAAGTCTTTAAAAACAATGCATGTATAAAACAAGATTTCAAGATTTCTCAAATCAATGCATATGTGTGCAAATCAAATGATGCTTGAATGATAATGCATCCATCAAATTGCAAATATAAAATCCCTAACATAACTGATTCCAATAGTGAAATCTCCCAAGTGGTTGACCTCTCCCTTTTTCAAATTGAAAGCTAGGCGGAAACCTAAAGGCAAAGGCAAAGGCAAAGGCTCTTCCCTCCTTAGGTCCTCAGTCCACTGGCCTTCCCCCCAAACTAGTCACTTAATGGTTAAAATTATTTTACTGGAACTGCAGGGGCATATGTAACATCCCAACAAAAATAATGGTTTCCCATCTTTTAGCTGTCCATTCCCCTGATATCCTCTTCCTCTCTGAGCCAAAGTCTTCTTTGGATTCCTTTTCCAAGGGGGCTTCTCCCTTTGGCCTCTCCCCTTCCTTCTCCAACACGGAAAATTCTCTATGGTGCCTTTGTAATCAAAATTCCAAATTTGACTTCACTTTTCTAGACCAATCATCCCAGCACATATCCATTTCCATCTCATCCTCCTCCTCTCCTCCTTCTAGTACTATTACAGGAGTCTAAGGATCTACTGATTACAGGCTAAGGAGAAACCTCTAGGATTATCTGGTAAATAGCTCTATCTCCTTCAGCCTTGGTATGTGATAGGAGATTTAATGCTATCTTCTAGCTAAATAAAAGCTCAGTTTTCGTCCTCACCTCCTCTGCTTCGGTCAAGGACTTCACTAAGATGGCCGGGTCTGTAGGTTTAAAAGATCTGGGATACAGAGGCAACTGTTTCACTTGGGCTAATAACAAACAAAGTCAAGCTTTTGTGGCAGCTAGGCTAGATAGAGCTTTTTCAAATTCTTCTTGGCTTGATATCTTTGTGGATCCAATGGTCAATCACATCTCCAGAATCTCCTCTGATCAACAACCCCACTTTTCCTCTCCCACAGGCAAAGCCTTTCTTTCAAAAATAGGCCTTTCAGATTTGAAGAAAAGTGGCTCCCTCATGACTCTTTTTCTAAGGTTGTAGTGGACAGTTGGGCTGCCCCTGCGTTGGTTCTCCCCAGTTCATCTTGGCTTCCAAACTAAAGTTTCTTAAGCTCAATCTAAAGATTTGGAGTAAAGAAGTCTTTAGCCACTTCAAGAATCATATAGCTAAGATCGAGTCCCAAGTTCTGGCTAAGGAAGTTGCTTTTGAAGCTCAGCCTAGTGATCCCTTCTCAGGGATTTGAATCAAGGCAAAGCCTCCCCTTCAACAATTGGCTTAACGCAGAATCCACTCACTGGAAGTAGAGGGCCAAGGTGAAGTGGCTCTAAGATAGGGATAGAAACACACTAAATTTTTCCATCTCTCTACCAAGGCCAAAGGTATCTACAACAACATCGAGAAGATCTCGGTCGACGGGACTCTTTTGGAGGATGGTATCCAGATAAAAAGAGGAGGCAGCCACTTTCTTTTCTAAAGCTTTTCCAAGCTGATTCTATTATTCCTGGTGGAGATCTTTTCCTCTTGGCCGGCCCTTCTGTCTCTGAGGCCCAAAACCAATTTCTTGTTGCTGTCCCTTCTCAGGCGGATATTAGAAAGGTAGTTTTCCACCTCAAGAAGAGTAGCTCCCGGGGCTGGATGGTTTTCTCTGGAGTCTTTTTTTACTAGTTGTTGGCACATAGTGAACAAAGAAGTCACTGAGGTTTATCACCCCACTTCTTCCATTCAGGCCGTTTGCTAAGAGAAACTAACACCTTCTTCATATCCCTTATCCCTAAGGTATCATCGCCAGATTCCCTCTCTCTGATTTCAGGCCTATCAGCCTCCTGAATTTTTATTTACAAAAATCTCCTCCAAGATTTTAAGCTTCAAGGCTGTCATCCATCCTTCCTCTTCTCATCTCCCACAGCCAATCGGCTTTTGTTAATGGAAGGTCCTACCATCATAATGTGGCCTTAGCCCATGGTTTTATCCAAAAGCTTAATTCGAAGATTAGTGGTGGATCAGTGTGTTTAAAGTTGGATATCTCCAAAGCCTTTGACAAGCTCCAATGGAACCTCCTTGTCAGAGCTCCTCAAGTTCTTCATTTTTTCTTCTGCTTGGATCAATCTGATCAGGGAGATGATCTGTACTAAAGAGGCTCAGTGTTAATTAACAACGGTCCCAGTGGTTTCTTGTCCTCTTCTTGTGGTTTGCGCCAAGGGAACCTCTTTTCACCCTATTTGTTCATTGGCAGAGGAGGTTCTTAATCTTCCACATTGAGCAGCTAAGGTCTTCTAGGAAAATAGTGAAATCTCTCATGTGCCTTCCACTCCCTGTCATCTGCTCTACGCCGGTGATATCCTGCTGTTCCCTCAAAGCTTTCAAGCCTGGGCCGAGACATATCAAAGAGCTGCTCTCTAAGTATCAAGCTTCTTCCGACCAATGCTTTAACCTCTTGAAGAGTAACCTCTATGTGGGAAAATGCTCAGGTAGTAGAGCCCAGATGATTTCTGAGCTGCTCCTATCACCAGAGCCTCTCTTCCTGCTGTTTATCTTAGAAGTCCCCTCTCTTCTTCGAAGCCTCAAACATTTCCATTTCAAATCAAGTTCTGGACTCTATTTGGGCTAGGCTTGACGGCTAGAAGGCCAAATGTCTTTGCTTTGCAAGGAGGTTGAACTATGGTTAAGCATGTGCTCTCCTCTATTTTCCTTCACATCTTCCTTGTTTCTTCCCCTCCCTAGTAAAACATGTCTGTGCAGATTGAAAGCTAATGAGAAACTTTTTGTGGTCCTCTAGTCCTAATAAAAAGCGGAGTAATATGGTGAATTGGGAAAAGGTTTGTGTGCCCGAAGTAGAAGGAGGGCTTAGGCCTTTCAAAGGGTGAAGGAGTTCAATGATGCCTGTTGTTGAAGCTGGGTAGGTCTCAACAACTTCTGATTCCCTCTGGGCTACCTGGTTCAGAGGTAGATATTTCAGGCTTCTCTCTATTTGGTCCTTTGGTAACACTAAGGCAAGCTCCTGCATTTGGAAAACAATCAGATCCCTAGCCTATTTACTTCAGCTTGGTAGTATGTGGGTTATAGGGAATGGCCACTCTATCCAAGCTTTGGCTAGACAAACTGGATCGGCCATGACCCTATTGCTCAAGATTCCCCCTCCTCCTCTTCTCTGAGAGTGACCGGGTGGCTGATAATATTTAAGGTACTCTTGGTCCATCCCAGCATCTATTCCAACAGAGGTGCGGGCTTCCTCCTTCAGCAAACTAGCATGTATTCAGCTCCACAAATTCCTTTGATCCTGATAAGCTTTCCTGGAAAAGTAACGCTTCAGGGATCTCTCCATAAAATCTGCCTGGATCTTCCTGAGGTCCAGAGTGAAGCCAGTTGACTGGTCTAGTCTAGTGTGGAACAAGGTCAATCAATCCTAGACTTTCCTACTTTAGCAGGCGTCTTCTCACTGGAAAACTCCTACAGATTATTGGGCAATGCAAAATAGGTTGCTCCATGGCTTCTAGATTGCTACACCTGCCACAAAAATAGTGAATATGACCTCCACTCTCTTTTTCTCTTGGCCCTTAGCTCATCCGTTTCTGGTTATGGCTCTCAGCTAAGCGAGCATCCCCTATGGACCCTTCGTCTGGACAGCTTTGGCTAAGGGTGTGATGGTTCCGGAAGAATAAACTGCAACTGCTATCTTCTTCAAGGCGATCAACACTCTCTGGTTCCTCGGAATGAAGCCAAGCACCGCTGCGAAAGGCCTACCTGATGTCAGCTCAGATGTTTTCCATGACAGGTGTAGATGGTATGTTCAGCTCTCTTTTAGGGTGGGTTATTCCCACTCATCCAAATTTTGAGAACCTTTGGGTGGGGTGATTAACTTTTTTGCTCTCTACTCTCTGTAGTGGGCTCTTCGTTGATCCTTGTTTGGTGTTGGTCAGCTGAGTGGTGCTTTTGGTTCGTTGGTCTGAGCTCCTTCCAGGCGATTTTAGTGCTTCTGGGAGAAGGTGGTCCTCTCTTGCTCTTCTGTCTGATGGATTTCTATTTTAGTAGCATGTTAAGCTTCTGAGGTTTTTCCGTGGAGGTGTTGCCTTGGGTGTTGGCGAGTTAGCGGAAATTCGCTGTATTTTCGGCTAGGAGAATTGCAAGTTGGGAGATTTTCTCTCCTTATACTTAGTCTTTATTTTGGGTTAACTTTTCTTATTGTTTAGCTTGCATCCTTAATGAAGCTTGTATAGTTGGCTTTCTGTAACCGTGAGGCTTGTATCCTTAGATTGTAGCTTGGTATAGTTGGCTTTCTGTATATATGGAACGTGAGATATCAATGGAAGGAGAAGATTGTGGGTGCCCAAATTGTCATGGTATCAGAGCCAAACGGGTCGTGAGCTCGAATTCCCAAGAGAAACGACTCAAAAAAAAAAAAAAGCATGTCGCCCAAAAGTGCGCCGACCGGGTTCACCTGAGGGGAGTAATTGAGGAGTGGGCTCCACCGATGGGGATATTGAAAAGTATTTCTGCTGGCCTCCACTAACGCCTTAAGGTTTGGCAGCAATGGTCAAGCTAAAGAAATTTAATATTGAAAAGTTCCCTTTAAACAAACCCCATCTACTGATCCTTACTGCCACAAGAACAAGTTCCTAGTTGCGCGGATGCCATTGGGTGATGACATTTCAACGGATCCAACATCATTGTAGTTTGGTTATAAAACTGATGCCTCGTAGGAATCTAGTGACAGGGAGTGTGTTGGTATCGTTGATTCCGTGCCTATCGCTCCAATGCTACAGATCGGCCGTCCACAACGTACACGGCGTCCTCCGAGCCGTTATAGACCTATGTTGGTGTCAACACCGCTCGCTGCCCCGATCTCTGTCACACAAATCTACTCCTCAGTTGTCCTCCGTACTCTCTATCCATAGCTAAATTATGGTACGTTGGTATAACTTTTCTGCACCACATCGTCGTTTTTTGGCAGCTATTACAGTCGATCCGAGCCTACCCGTTGTTCCTGAGGCTGTCAAAACATGCCAATGGCGCACTGCTATGCAAGAAGGAAATAAAGGCTCTCGAAGATAATGGGACGTGGACTGTGGAGAATTTTGCCCTTCTGGGAAAGAAACCCCATCGCTGCAAAAGGGTTACAAATGATAGTACAATTCCGATGGGCTCAATTGAGCGTCATATAAGGCATGCCGGTAGTGTGGGAAACAATCAGAATGCAGGATCGATTATAATGGAAACGTTTTGCTCTGTTGCGAAAAATTAGCTACAGTGAGAGTTCTAAGTAAAAAAAAGAAAATAGTGGCAGCCGAAAAGAATTGGATTTGCATTCAAAATTGGATGTTCGTAGCATGCCATTTTCTACATGGGGATCTTGACGAAGAAGTTTACATGCGGCCACCCCCTAGTTTTTCTGGCTCCTCTCCTGGCAAAGTGTGTTGTCTACGGAAATCTCTATATGGTTTGCAGCAGGCACCTCGAAATTATTGGTTTGCTAAATTCTCATCTGCATTAAAGACTTTTGGATTCCTGCAGTCTTATTCTGATTATTCAATTTTCACTTTTAAACGGGATGGTGCTATTCTGGTTGTTCTTGTGTATGTTGATGATTGATTATAGCAGGAGATGATTTGGGGTTGTTGGCTCGATTTAAGGAATATCTCAATGCTTGTTTTCACATGAAAAACTTGGTAAATTGAAGTACTTCTTGAAGATTGAAGTCGCACGTGGTGCTGAAGGGATATTTTTATCTCAGCGCAAATATGCGTTGGACATAGTTGCAGAAACGGGTAAGTTGGGCACCAAACCAGCCACTATTCCCCTGGAGCAGAATCATGGACTTGCTTTAGATAATAGTCCTTTCATGGACAACCCGGAGCATTATCTTCGCCTTGTTGGACGATTAATTTACTTGACAATTACACGTCCTGAGTTGTGCTATTCGGTTCATACATTGGCTCAATTCATGCAATCACCGCGGACCCGTCATTGGGAAGCCGCTTTACGAGTGGTCTGTTATATCAAAGGATGTCCTGGGCAAGGGATTCTCTTACGTGCGAGCACCGACATTCAACTCCATGGC
The DNA here is from genome assembly GCA_003546025.1 of Camphora micrantha. Classification (NCBI taxonomy): domain Eukaryota; kingdom Viridiplantae; phylum Streptophyta; class Magnoliopsida; order Laurales; family Lauraceae; genus Camphora; species Camphora micrantha. The sequence continues at coordinate 20,603 of QPKB01000748.1, forward strand.
TACTGTGACTCTGATTGGGCTAGTTGCCCAGTCACTCGCCGGTCCATTACCAAGTATTTTGTGCTTCTTGGGTCTTCACCAATCTCATGAAAAACAAAGAAACAACATACGGTTTCTCGGTCTTCTGCTGAGGCCGAGTATCACTCTCTGGCCACGCTCACATCTGAGCTTAAATGGTTGAAGGGTCTCTTATCCTCGT
>QPKB01000749.1:0-20758 GCA_003546025.1 Camphora micrantha
CGGTCTTCAAGCATGGATTTAAAGTGCAATTTCTTATCTCGATCTAAATTGCCATTTCCTAATCCCTTTCGAATTGCCTCTAATAGACATGTTTCTAGTATCCCAAAATAAACTCTCTCCAACTTTAAAACCTAGAGGTCAACTTGAGAGATCAATCATCCTCTCCAGAGCTATCATTTTTATAGTGCTGAATATCAAAGCTTTAGAGTTCTGTCTGTCTACTCCCTCGCAGTAGATCCACGTTGAAGACGAGTTCAAGGTATTCGTTTCAAGCGGTGAAGGTCCACGTGAGGCGTCTGCAAATCAAGCATTCCTTAGGTTGAGTTGCAACTGGAAAGGGTACTATGGAGTTTGAAACTTTCACATCCCCCAAGTGTACTACGCTGGTTAGGACACGGCTGTGAGTGTGAGAGTGCGTGAGTTTGAGTCCTCTATGTAGGGACAAAAAAGAAGAAAAAAATTCAAGATCCAGAATCATGAATGCCAACAAAGAGTCCATATAGAACATAAATTGGGCAGCGTCCCAAAGTCTGTGTTTTCACATTTGCACTAATGGAAATTTTGACTTTTCATTGCAATTTCTATTTTCCACGAACACTATCAACTCAAAGTAGGATTTCAATGCTTGGCCGCCTCTAAGAGATGAAATTGAGATTAAAGTTTAAAAAGAAAAGAGAAAATGAAAATGAATAAGCCTTCTTATATTTGGTAGGCATGCATATTTAAGATATAATCAATGGGTGTCAAATTGGGTTGAGTGAAAATTCATTTTTAAGAGTGTGTGTGTGTGTGTGGGGGGGGGGGGGGGGGGGGGGGGGGAGACCCATGTGGCCCCTAGTTTCCAACAAATGCAAACAACACCGTCCATTATAGATCATAGACACCTTGGTACCCCACTTTTTATGCTCTTCAGTGGTGAGTTTATTCTTTCACCCAGCAATTATCATGCCTCTGTTGAAAAGAATGGGGATTATGTGTGAGATTAGGGTCCAATCATGGTCTTTCAAGGATCGAAGTCCATGGTGAAGGTAAAACATTTCTCAGTTAAATGATAAACATATTGGAAGGTTCATTATGAACAAATGGTATATAATAAAAAGACATCTCAAAATTGAGCACATCATATATTTATAAAGTCGAAGTTTTACAGAACAACATAAACTAAATGGTTTAATTACATGGCCACTAATAATACCTAGGCCAACAAAAGATAAACAAATAATATATCCAGAAGTATGTGATGGTAATCGGTGTACTGGTCAGACGACTTTAGACAAATCATATCGTCGGCACGCTACTCGTGCTCGTCATCAGCTGATCCGTCCGGAACAACCGCGTTATCTCCTCTTAGAGGTACATGGCTTGATATCTATGAACCAAGCGTGACATCATCGACTACAGTAGTCGTAGGTAGATTAAACATATAAATAACAAATATGCAATAAACAAAGCGATATAAAGATAATGTGATAATATGAAGTCTAATGATAGGAGTCTAGTCAAAAAGATCAAATAACAATAAACAAGGAACAATAAAAGACGATATCTTATCATGAGACTCTAATAATACAGGCAATCCACATAGGCTAATACATGACGGGATGTTCTTGTTGCACTCCCGTTCTCGAACAGAGTGTGGTAGAGAATATGCAATGAAAGAATTGCCTGACCAATCAATAAATGATGCATGGGAGTATCGCTCGGTCAATCAATGGGGTGGCACCCAGGTGGCCACAATCAAAACCTCTACTTTGGCGGGTGGCCAACGGTTTACAGCCATCCAATCTCATTCTAAAGTCGTAATCAATCTATCTATCAATCAATGGTCCTTCTATAGAGGTGACATTTTATGTCAGACGTTTACAACTTAGTGATACTTGACTCAAGAATTCTAAGTCAATCGGTAAGGGGTTAGTCTTATCCTACGTGAATACGTACGTTCTTCGACCGAAAGAGAGTACTACCTTCGATAATCGTTGAATAAATCAATCACTTCCAATCCCAACATTAGTGACTTTCTAAGCCTTTACTGATCAAAGCACCTAGGCTCACACGTCGATCGATACAATGATGATCAATGGGATCTAAGTACAATCAATCTAACTTCTCAATGTGATTGCTCAAAATATAAAGAAATACTAAAGTATTGGAACATTCCTCTCAGGACGTGTACTCATTAATATCGAGGTATACAATTCAATTGATTTTCAATAGTCAAGGAAGAGAAGCGATCCAATTCCTAGGTCAATCATTGTCTTCTTCGTAATGACAACTCGCTACTCAGTCTAAGAGGATGAGGTTCATTGATATCCCATGATTCACCTTGGTCCATAGTCCGTTATTGGATATCTCCTTGCCTCACTTCATTCCCATCAGATGTAGATTATACATCTAACGTTAATTGGAACAATCCCTATGATATGTTAGCTCGAAACATCTCCACTCTCAGTCTCCTAATTGGTCTTCAATTAGGGGTGCCAAGGTTCCTCAATACTAAGCCCAAATGCTTAGGAGTAATCCCTTTAAAAAAGAATACATTTCCACAGTTGATCATGGGACTCCATGATTGATTGCGCACACTGCGTGGACTTCACGACGCACCATGGAGTTGACCGAAGTAACCCATAGCAGAACATTAAATCAAAAGGGCTCAGTCGATTTTCTCCAGGCAAAACCTCACCCTCTATTCACCAATTCCACGTGGACTCAGTCTCGACCGCGAGGTCCACCGAGCCCCATGAGTAGAATGTGAAGAAATAGAAGGGCTCAGTCGATCAGGTTTCTTAGAAGCTAAGTGATGTTTCACGGTGGACCGTGGGACATCCATGGTCGACTGTGAACACTTTGAATTTGGCTACTGGTGCTGTCAGTCCGTTACAACTGTAACATGAGGATAACATGTCTTGAAGCTTCATGGTTGCTCGCGATACCTCTCATGGTGACCGTGTGGGCCTTTATAAACACTGAACCAAAATTCTTTTTTGATCAGAAACAAGGGGTGTTGACTTTGCCTTTCTTCCATACACCTGATAGGCAACATATATAGGGCCTCATGCCTCTCTCCAAAAACGAATAAACACTCTTGACCAGTCAATTCAAGTGCCAATCCATTCCAACCTAACTAGCATGTGATTTTCATTTAATCATCAATGAGCACAAGGTCACTAGAAATAAATCATAACAGAATCAACATAAACACGGCTATCACACCATAACTATTGTTTATCCATTTGCTTGGGATGCAGAAGCATCAAACCACAAAACCTCGCTCGAGAACCCACTATGATAAACTCAGGAAAACCAAGATGAAAACCAAAAACCTTATAAAACTAAGGAAGATGAAAAGTATAAGAGCTAGTAAATAACCTTCTAAGCTATTGAGCCACTAATACGAGAAGAAGAGCTTATGTAGGCTAGAGGTATAGGGAAATCTATGGAAAGTTGGTGTACGGAAGAGAGAGCTTGACGAAGGTGAGAGAAGACGATGAACAGTGTGACAGTGGCCCTTGGAATCTCACTTCAAGCAAAGGAAAATGAAACGATTGAGAAAGGAAGAAGCGAGAAGCGAGAAAAGACATGGAAAATGAATTGGAATGAAGGGTTCAATCATACACTAAAAAGGTTATGATGGGTTAATGAAATTACACTTTAGTTCCTGATGGACTTGGGTTGGGATTAGAGGTCTTCGACATGTCGTATCGAAACGAATCAAAGGAAAACGGTTTGTAAAAATTTGGTCAATCTTACCTCGTACCTAGGAACCCAAAACCTAGAAAATGGGAAAAATCACTTGCCTAAAATGCAAACTACCCCCATATTGATCTCAAATGAATTGAATCTCAACGAAACTTCATACATGCGATCCTAAAAATAACCATACTTATTAGTTCTAATCAAGCTTAATTGGCTAAAATTTCAACTAACACACTAGTTACACTATTAAGAGTCGGACCTACACAACAATGATGGCAAGTCGCAAAAATCATGATCACATGGGGAACGGTAATTAGAAATAGAAGATCTGGTGTTGCCCGCTAAGTCTTCAAACAGAAAAGAGAAGGGGTTTTCATAGCCAGTTCTGTAGTTCTACTTCATTAAGTTTATTGGAAATGTATATTTGTTTTATCAGCGTGTTCTTTTTCTTTTTCTTATGGGATTTTGCAGTTCTAGTAAAATGCTATTAGATTATTTTCGAAGATCATTCATGACGGCAAGAAATTTGAACATCAGGCAAAAGAGCTGAAAAGAAATGCAAACGATATGAGGAGTTGTGTGAAGAGTTGAGAAAATCAGATGCAATAATAAGATCCTAAGAGAACATATTCTATGATATCGTATTAAGGTGTGATGTATGATGGACAAAAATTGTTTTCAAGTAAATGCTATTTTCTTTGCTGTGGTTTATTTTTTCTTTTTTGCTTAATGCAATCTATGGTTTAAGATTCTTTTGAATTGTTGATGTGGATGTGGATGTGGATGTGGATGTGGATGTGGCTTTGGTGATATACTAAATCTTCTTATCATTTCTGACCCTAAGCAACAGTTTCATATCTGGCTGACTCAAACTCGACCTAAATGACAGTTTTCTGCCCTTTATTGGACCTGCCTCGTCATGTTATGGGTTGGTCTTGGTTTGTGTTTTCTAATGTGTAAAGAAAAAGTACAGATTGCTCATTACCACTTGTGCTACCATAAATTTTTTATTGCAAGTTACTAAGTAATGTCTACCAACTCATTATCAAACTTGTCCCTAATAGAAAATATTATATCATATCTCTTATAATTGGTTTTCACATAATAAATAATCTATATAAAATGTCGATGTTTCATTTCTATTATTTTTCAATTCTTATATATTTCCTGTTTATTATGAATCTAATTTCCGCTGGTAATAGCCGGGCATATTTTGCTAGTTAAAGATGATGAAACAATTAAGTTTATGGATATTACCAAAACATTACATAGGAACCCCAATAATGACTAGTTAAAGACCTAAAAAGTTTGCACCAAATTAGAGATGTTCAAAGTCAATGGGGGCTGTGAAATGATAGAAATTGTCAATGGTTTGCCATATGACTAACTCATAATCACTTTTTTCTTTGACCAAACCTAAGCCATGTACGACCTACGAAATAAACCATAAGGAATGAGAATCAAGAGAGGTTTATATGGGGTTCGAGTACACAACTGCGAAACATTACACCTACGCTGCAATTGCATCTGTGCTGCTTAGTATATAACTCATCGAACGCTTCTGAGCTGGTTGAAGGAAGATGCCTAATGAAAATTCATAATGTGTTTAGGTTCCACAAAAATGGATCCTAATGAAAAAACCTCGATCATTGATTTCAGTTTCCATTTGAGTTTATATGGTTTAAGTTTCCATTTCAGATTGAGAGATCCTTAGAGAAGACCTCCATCATTAATTGCATGCATATGGGTTCATCACCATGGTTCTAGTTCAGATATCTCCTCACATCTATTCTGTTTCGTGAATTATTTTCGGTTGCCAAACATTGTCAATTAATCTAGTTTTGGTAAGTATCTGTAGTCTTGTGTCAATAATCACAATCCAAAATTTGGCTGTAATAAATGAGCCTTTAGAATATATAAAGCCCTATCACAACTTCTTTTTTTTTTTTTTTTTTTGCTAGTAAGGAATAAAGACATATCACTTCTCTCACTCACTTCTGTATTTATTCATGTGTGTACTACATGATCAATTTGGATATGTGAATTCATCTTTGTAAAATGCAATTTGCATTCAATATTAAGGGCCCAAACCAGGGGAGGAGGTTGCCATGCTCCTCCAAACCTGTTATACTAAGGTAGGCCCCTTAATTGATAAACCTGACACTTGAATTTCACCGACCGTATACAATTTCCATACCGTTTGGTAATTTACTTTTAAAATCAAGTGAAATGAAGTGAAAGTAAAGAGATTGAATAAATATAACTGGGTTATGATGATAATTTATTTGTTGTGCTTGGTATGTATCTTTTTGACTTTTACATGGGAAGGACAGTCTTTGTCTTTAGTAGATAAAAGTTGTTGCTTTTTATATTTTTTTTGAAAAAGATCAAGGGAAAATTTGATTAAAGTGTTTTGATGTGACCTCTTGGTTATTCGGAAAATAAAGGCTTTACTTAGTTTACTTTACTGGGTAAATTTCCAAACCGGTGCGACGAATTTCACTTTCCATCTCTTATAGGGCAACTAATCTCCCTTAAATGTGCGCATCAGGCGAGGTTAATCTGCGGGAAGAAGGAGAAGGAGAAGGGTTGTCTTGTGGTACGCGGAGATCGGGTGACTTGAAGAACGAGGCGAAATGAAGTTTTGGAATTTTAAAATTAAAATTTATGCCTAACAGTTAAAATGGAAAATTAGTCATGAAAATGTCTAATATGACGATTATTTAGACCTCTCGCCAGAATATGTCCAGCTGTATGAACTATATATGCCTTAGAAAAAAAGTTGTGGACTGGAAGCCTTATAGGACCGTGCTGAGGGACTTGTGGCTAATTATGCCTTAAAAAAAAGTCAAAAGCAATATCATTCAAAAAAACACTAAAAAAAACATGCATGCACTTTTTTAACAAAAGTCAAAAATTTTCATTTTAACAACTATAGACAAAATTCATTATTAACCATTTAATTTTAGTTCATTTCACTATTTTCCTCCTTACTTCACACTGTTTCTACATGTATAAGTTCCCAAACCATGAGAGCGTTAGCTGTTGCATGTAACTATGGAATATTATAATTCCATTTGTAACACAGGGATCCAACCTAGGTTTTTGGCCAGTGGGTAGGGACACGTGTCTACTTCTGCCTGATAGTAGATGGCCGGCCTTAATATACTAAGCATAAAGGTTGGCCCGGCCCGGCCTGGCCCCGGTAATTAGTAGAAAAAACCCTATATTTTGCAAAGAGCTTAACTAGCAAGGAATTCAGCTATCACTCTTGGCCATAGAGGCCCAACTAATCTGAAACAATGGGAGGGTGCTTATGGGTGGGGCCAGACTGAACCTGACCATTTCGGGCTGGATTCAGGCTCTAGTTTAAGGCCCTTACACAGTACCCAAGCCTAGATTTCTTGCTAAATAGCTAAATGGGCTAGGAATGGGCTACTAGATCCAGCCAGGCCCGGCCTTACTCTTAACATAGAATGTGTTATAAATGAGAACTATCAACACAGCTGGGGAGGCCGTTCGAATCTCCCAAAGAGGGATGGGGGCCTGGCCCAGGTGCCCACCTGGTCTCCCAATGATGAGTCCAAACACTTGACATATATGGGCCTCCCAATTGATCATGGAAAAAGGTAGATTTTAATTCAATTGGATTGGACCGTTCGATCTAGCGTAATTTTTTTTTCTAATTAAAACCTTTGAACTTATTGGCCACAATAAAGGGTGAGATAATTGGATTGAAATGGGTGATTCCACCTCTACTTTTATCATCTTATCTCTCATTATTTCTTGAGGATTTTACGGAAAAAACAGATTAGGTGACCACCATACCGAAAGGTAATTTGAAGTGCCCTTTCTACCAAAATCAGTCATTTGTCCGAAAACTAATTTTTTTTAAAACATTCTCTACTAGGGTCCTATCGATATATTTTTTTTAATGTTAAGGGTCCCTAGCGACCCTGCGTTCAACCCATTTCATACATTTTAGGGCTTAAAAGCCCGATTTTCTCTCTTGTCTGTCTCCTTCTTCATCAGCATTGATTACGACTCCACAACAGTTGCCAAGCGTATTAATAGTGATTCCAATGTGTCCTCCATCAAGCCATGGTGATATGGAATCACCATGCTCTAGGAATTATAAAAGAATTTCTGAAAAGTAGAAAATCATGTTTTAGGTGAAAGTACAAATTTCGTATTTCCATTGATCCGCCCAAACAATAGCATATGCACTATAATATTCTCACCAACAACCACATGTGGCTTTAATGGTCTTCAAGAGATGAGAATATCCTACGAAGGGGAAGCAAATCGAGCATGGTCGTTTTTTTTTTCAAAACAAGAAATGACGGGATCAGTTTCGTGCAGTCATAAGCGTACACCGTAAGGTGGATAGAGACCCTTAACAATACAAATAAAGGTCGATTGAGACCCTACGAACAAAGTAAATGGGAGTTTTGTGAAGGTTATGATGGACTGCAAGGTCTTAATCGACCGTTAACATTACAAATGAAGGTTGAAAGGGACCCCAGTCGAGAATGTTAAGAAAAAATACGTTTTTCGGGACAAATTGACTAATTTGGTACAATGGCACTTAAAATTAACTTTTTTGGGTATGGTGGTCACCTAATTTGTTTTTCCTGATTAAATCCCCTTATTTCTAATAATAGTGACATTATAAGGAAACTTTCATTTTAAAAAGTGCTAATATTCATGACACAGGATCAGGTGATGAACTTGATATAACCCATGAACTCAACTCATATCCAACAGATGAAACTTATTGTTGTTTCTTGGGTCAGGTGAGCCTAACCTGCTTTGATGGCCATCTAGCCAAGTTGTTCAATCCAATAAATGACTATGGTACAGACAAGTTGGCATCCTTGAGCAGACCCACTTCAAGCTAAACGTGATTGCCATTTTAACTAATTAAGTTAAAGTAAATTGTATCTAGACGAGAAATGAATAGGTGTCATATCAAAAGTACATAATTTTCAAATTTCCTCCCTCATTTAAAAAAAAAAAAAATTAATAAAAAAAAAAAAAAAAAAACCACCTCCTTTCTCCATTAAAAAAAAGAAAACCCCTATTTTATATATAAAAGGTCAAAAGATTTCATACTAAACCACTACAACCAAAACACCATTATTCTCTCTTGATTTGATGTTTCACCTCACCAAACATCTAAGAGCCTGGATCCCCTATTTGAGCCTGTTTGGACTAATCCGCACGCGCCATGTGGCAAAATTGGCCACCTCAGCTATGACCCTTTTTTGGAATGAATAAAACAAAATGGTAGGTTGTTTTTGCAACATAAAAATTCTGTAGAATTTCTGCACGCAAAGCCTCAAGCAAAAATCGAACAAGCAGTCCGGATCCTTTGGAAGCAAACACCAGAAAAGAAAGTCCGGTCTCCTTTGCAAAATCTTTCTTCTTCGTCACGATGATCAATATTTGACAGGCCTTGCTACATCTTCTTCTTCCAACGGTTTCCAATACAAAAGAAAGTCTTATCTCAGCCTCTGTGTTATTCTGAAATCGAGATCCCAGAAACACAAGAAGAGCTGGAGATTGAGAGGAAACCTCCTCTACTTGATTATCCATCTTATTTTGAGACATGGGTTCTTCTGGGTTTTTTATTTGCCGGTGAGATGTGGAAGAAATCCGTAGAAAATGTTAGAAATGCGTCGGCGGCGGGGCGGATTCCATTGGTTGGTTCGGAGGAGATTGACTCGTTTGATCCTGGCCGGCTTCTTGGGTTGTTTCTTATTAGAAGTTTGATACTGTTTGTCATTCATCATGGCATCAAAGAGTGGAGTTTGAACCGAGGTCACAGCTATAACTAGAAAGGGAAATTCTCTTGTCACTTGTTCTCTGCTTTTTTTGTTTTTGTTTTGATTTTTTGTGTTTTTTGGATTGTGTGTTGTGGTGATTGAATGGATCTGATTTGATAAATGTGTAAGAATCTTGATTTAACCATAAAAAAAAAAAAAAAAAAAAAAAAAAGGTGTGGTGTAGATCTCCATTGGGCTACACAGATCTGAAGACATAAGAGGTGTTGATAAAAGAGATCTGATCTACTGCAGAAGAAACGCAAACCACGGCAAGGTTTCGCACAGTGGGTTCCGTTCAACGTTCCCAGAGAAGAATATGCAGCAGGGCTTGTCGATCATCGTTGACGGAGAAGAATGCATGTTACAGAGGAGGCTGGATTTTTTTTTTTTTTTTTTCCTGGTCTATGCTTGCAGAGGATCCGGACTGATGCTTCGGATTTTGCTCCTAGCAGAAATCGCACGAGTTGCAGAGGGCAGGGCCCTTTCTCCGATTTACCAAGGGCGGGAAAAGGGACAGACTTTTTATGTTTGCAGAAACAACCCTGCCATTTTTCTTATTCATTAAAAAAAAAAGGTCACAGCTGAGGTGTCCAATTTGCCACCTGGCGCGTGCGGATTAGTCCAAACAGGCTTCCCCTGTTTCAACGAAACAGGGGATCCGGACTCTACATCCAAACACACTTGGATGGAAACCTGTCGACTTAAACTACATTTGATCCGTGTTACCTTACTCAAAGCTTATATGAGTTGCATTCGGGTTTGAAAAAAAACACACATAAAATCCTAAGCAGGACTTATGTGGCTCTAGCTAGGGCTCAACTTGTAGGTTTCATATATTGGACCCAACCTAGACCCAATCCATTAATTAAATCAAGTAGGAAATGTCAACCTGAATTCTTAAATTCTAGATAGCATTTATTTACCAAATGGAAAAGTAAAACATGTGGTAAAACAATCTTATCCACCATAACTTGTACTTTACCCTATTGGTTGGTTACAAGCCGACAACAAGTGAAAAAGGAAAGTTTCAACAACACACACGAAAAAAAATGTGATTTTACTTACTAGGCCAAAAAACTTTACCTTATAAAACCCAAGTAGTTACTTTACCCAGTTTTGACTTCTCATCTCACTTCAGTTTACTTTAACTCATGGAATCAAATCTGTGTTTACTTTATCTATAAGTATACCCCACATTTACCTAACCATTTCCATTTCCACTAATTTGAAACACTTTATCATACTTTAGTCGTAATAAAACGAACTTAGGGTCAAGTCAACAAATTGATTAGTAGAAACCGAGTCTGAATCCTCTATCACCTTGGTTGCACCGGTGACCGTGAGTGACCAGCCATGGCCTGCCACGTCAGCGCAAACAATAGCTTTTAAAAATTGAATTGGATGGGAACATATGCACGTGATTTATGTTTGCGTGGTGGACCGTGACTGACCCACTCACCGTCACCGTGCAACCAAGACGATAGAGGATCTGGACTTACAGATGCCTAAAGCCTAACCTTGCCCCTCACATCTCTCACTCTAAAATGGCTAGACAGCTGATGTAACTACAAGATTTCTGTGTTAAAAAAAAAAAAAAAAGTTGACCTGGTCTCATTATAGTTGCCGGATTGGTTGGGTTGAACAATTTCTATTTTGGAAATTGGCCAATACCGAAAGAACCCCAGCAATTTCTATTTTGACCATTGGCTAATAGGGCTGCCAATCGTGTTATTTTAATGGATTCGAGTTGCAGGTTTACGAATTCACGTTAGAATCACCTTAACCCGTACACGACCCATTAAATAAACAGGTCCAAAAAAATCAAACACGAACACGAGCCGTTAACCCGTTTAATAATTTTATCTAATTTTGGACCATGTCAATTAACACACACTCTTTTGCTAATAAAAAGGAGAGTGAAGAAGTTAGAAAATGATCTTTTATATGTGGGTTTTAGAGCTTCACTTCAACCTTTTCAAACTTACGAAAATACCCTTTATGAATTTTATAATTTTGTGTCATTTTATCATTTGGCGGGTTGTATTGGGTTGTTAATAAGTTATTGATTTTATTCTTAACGACCACTAATTTAACGGGTCAACGGGTCTAACCTATAACGACTCAAACCCATTAATATCGTGCGGGTTCATGTCGTGTTAACGGGTCGTGTGGCATTTTGTCAGCCCAACCCTATGGCCGATACGGAACAATTTCTATTTGGTTTGGTTAGGTGGAAAATGAGTTCCACTTTATTTTGGCCAACATCCTACATTTTGGATTGAAAATATAGGATTCAGCACAAATTGCCGAAATCTAGAATTTCAGCCGAATCTCTTTATCAATAAAGAAAGAGAGAGAGACAGAGAGAGAGAGAGAGATAAGAGAGAGAGAGAGGGGTGAGTTCCACGCAATATTGAGGAGAGAAGAGAGATATATTCTTCTTGAAGCAAGCAATGAAGAAATCCTTACCTTTACTTGTTTGGCAACAATACTAAAGTCAGGTAAAATAAAGTCCCATCTCTTAAGAAAAGTCACATAAAAGTATTTTAATTTAAATTTTTCACCATATTTTTTTTAAATGTCAAAAACAACCCCCTTTCAAAAAAAAAAAAAAAAAAAAAAAACTCCACTTCTCAATATAAAAGCTAAAAAGATTCCATCACAAACAGTTGAAAATATAATATCTACATCACCACAATATTTAATTTATTCTTTATTCAAAATAATTTTTTTTTCACTCAATTCAATTCAATCAGTAAAGCCCCAAATATGCCAGTCACCGCTAATTAGAGTGTTAGAAGGGAAATGATGAGTGCGTCTACTTTTTCTAGTAAAGTAACCCCTAGGCCGGAGAAAAACAATAGGAAAGAGAGATGCATGTGCCTTCTTCTCTGTGTAAGGTGAAAGGAGGAGGAATCTTCTCGAGTAAAGTGAAAGGAGTCACAAGACTTTGAAGAGTAGAGCTACCTGCACCTGTTGTAAGTTGTAAAGTGAAAGGAGTGAAAGACTTTGAAGAGTAGAGCTACCTGCACCTGTTGTAAGTTGTAACTCTTATACTATATATCAGTGTAATATAGGGAAATTTTCTCAAGTAGATGCCGGATGAGACCTTTAACTTAGAGTGTTTTTTCATACGGATGTTTCTTGGGTGAAAATTTTGCACTATGCATATTTGACACTGTATACACATTTTGCTTATTTGGAATAGAGGTGTAAACGGGTTGACCAGGAATTGAAAACGGTTAATGAGAAGATGGAACTGGATGGGTCGGAAACTAGAATTGGCTCCATATATGGGACAGGTCCGGGTCCGGGTCCAAGCCCGAATCTAGGCAGAGATTGATTTGAAAAAAAAAAAAAAAAAAAAACTAGCTTTTTAAGAGGAATTCTAAAAAACCAAGGTAGATATGTCAGGTTCAAGTTTCATAGTGGGTCTGTCTTCTATTGGAGCAAATATTGGATAAGACTTGTAAACGAATTTTTTAGGCTTTTAATATGTAGGATCACTAGGCATCTACATATGTGAGTTACGTTTGCCTAATCCATGACCAACCTTTATATATTAAGTTGGGGGCATGCAGGTCAAATGTAGTCGGGTAAGATTTTGTGGCCTTTACTATCAAACGAATCGACATTTGATATATCGAATCATGTACCAAACAATAGATGGTTCCCATAGTCATTCATTCCTATTATTAGGCTAATTATTATGATTGCAGCCATCACATGGGTCCCCACAGAGGTTTTTTAACATTAAATGGATCCCTAAACAATTCAAACATCATGCATCTATGTGGTAGCTAATATTCTGGCATGCCCCATTGTGATTAATCAGTATTAAAGGATTTCAATGATTTTTAACGTTTGGTCCACATTAATTTCCTCACGTTAGAATCGGGTGCCCATTGTGGTTAGTTACACTCTAGGAATCTAATAAATTCCCAACACATGGCCTAATTCTTTTAGAAGAATTCCTGACAGGAATTCAGGGTTGTCCTAGAATTCAGAAATTCCTGTCAGGAATTCTGTGTTTCTTTACAAGAATTCGTTGTTTATTGAAATTTTCAGGTATTCGAAATCCTCCTTGGAGGATTTCGAATATTTGGCTTGAGACGCGGAGTTTTCAAATGTGACGACTACATCTTCCGAGAACGCCAACATCATCTTCTTCATTTGTTTTCTGGGCAACGGCAACGGATCTGAAGGTGTGTATCTTCTACAGCCACAACCCCCTCTTCATTTTTCTATATTTTGAATCTTTTAATTTCTCTCTTGCTTTATTTTATTTTTTAGGGTTTGTATGTGATTTGAGAAGTTGTCTGTACCATCCGAGACCACTAAAAAAAGTGTCTTTTGATCTCTTCATGTTGTGATTTCTTTTGAGATGTCTGATTCTTTTTCTTCTTCTTCTTGATTTTTGATTTACAAAAGCGTGGGAATCTGTTCATACTTTTGTTTTATTATCTTAATGAAAGAGGGAGGGATTGGAAGCCTTCCTTGATCATCATCAAAATTGGCGCCCTAGATATGGGCCTAAATTTTTTTAAAAAAAAACCCCAGGTTTAATCACTCTCAGCCCTTCTAATACAGATTCCGGAATTAACCAGATGAGTTTCCAATTCTCGATCCATGATTCGTCGAATTACAACATCCCACGCCTGGTTTATGGATTTCCTCCTGTCTCTTTTTAAAGCTTATTTTCAAGATCTGCATGTTGTTTGATCAAAATATAAAATAGAATTTTGGCTCCCCAGATCGTATTGTGCCTATAGATTGATGATATTTACGTGAATTTTATGGCAAGAATGTTGTCTTTTCATCTTTATCTTTATCTTTAGTCTTTATCTTTTAGGTTGAAAAATCTGAAATAATGCCAGTTTGGATTTCTGGTTTAACATTGGTGTGCTTGAATTGTTAGTGTGTAGATCTTCGACAGGAATCCCTTTGGCTCCTAGAGCGGCAGTTTGCTTTAAGGTTAGGGTCTAATGGTTTAAAATACATTGCAATTGGTTTTATTGGATTCAATGCATAGTAGAAGATGGCTGTAATTATAGTGGGATCTATATATATATATATATAGTTGGTGGCAATTTTACACAGAATTTGTACAGTACTAAAGGCTACAGGGTTCTAATTCCAGGTAGAATTCTTTTAGTATGAAATGAAAAGTTTTTGGAGTCATGAAAAATTTAGAATTTTCAGAAAAAAATTCAAGATTGAAAGAACAGGAATTCCGGAATTCCGGAATTCAGCCATAATTTCAATGCCACCCTTTAAAATTTATAGACAAATCAAGAACATGAATTTATGAATTTCTAGTAAAGAAACGGCCTTGGTTGCATTGAATTTGTACTAGAAAAATGCTAAACATCCCAGCTTGCAAACATTATAATTGATAATATTTTATTCTTGCTAATGAAGTATGACACTAAATGAATAGATACTATAGTATACTCAAATATGTATCAGTCAAGGCATTCAGCTAAGAAGCACAAACGCGTGACTTTAACAAAGAAAGAAGAGCATTTAGAAGCCACAAAACGCGTGACTTAGAATCCAGATGGTACAATTATAACCTTACGAAATCTCTTTTTCCGAGGAAAATAATGCCTCCATCCACACTCAGAAAATAAAGAGAATAAAGGGTAGAGAGATAGTCATGTGCTTTACTCTGCTGTAAGTGAAAGGAGGAGGATTCTGAAAGTAAAGTGAAAGCTTTCTAAGAAGAGAGTAGCTGCACGCTGTTGTACACTGTGATGCTGTGTTGAGAGAGAGAGAGAGAGAGAGAGAAAGAGAGAGAGAGAGAGAATAGATGGGTACCTTGTGGTTAATTTCACTCTAGAATCCTCTAAAGATGCCAACACATAGTTTAGGGTGCATTGAAATTATGTACGTAGAAAATGCTAAGCACATCCAGCTTGCTCAAGCATTATAATTGATAATGTTTATTCTTTGCTAATGAAGTATGACACTATGAAGTATATATACTCAGATCAGTACGAGTCCACAATTATTTAACAAAGAAAGAGAGAAGCATGTTAGAAGCACAAAACGCATGATTAGAATCAGATGGTACAATTGTAACACTAATGAATCTTCTTTTTCTAGGCAAAAATAATGACTCCACATCTCAAGAAGAATAAAGAATGACGGCACTCTGTGTAAGGAGAAAGGGAGGAGGAATCTTCAGACAGTGAATAGAAGCTAAACATGTTGCGTAACTGTGTGTGTGTATAGATGGGCCAATTGTGTTAGGTTCTCTAGAAAGAATCCTTATAAAGTGCACATTGTTAGCATTGAGTACGTAAGAAAATGCTACATCTGCTCATTATATATTGATATAGTGCTAATATCAGAATGACAAAGCCTCAAATAGTATCAGTCAACATATTTAACAACGAAAAAAGAGAACGCATTTAGAAGACCACAAAAGATGCTCAGAGTAGAATTGTACACTAATGAATCTCTAGGAAAATGACCTCCATAAACTGTGTATGCATCAAGTGAAGTGAAAGCCTTAAAGAGAGAGCTTAGCAGCTGTGAACTGGTTATGCCTTTTGAAGAAGAGAGTTAGCTGCACTGTTGTAATCTGTGTGTGTGTTTGGTTGAGAGAAGAGAGAGAGAGAGATGGGTTTTTGGATTGATGTATTCTGCAACGAGACAAAGCTTCAAGCAAAATGCTAGCCCGATCTGCACTCAAGTTTCAAATGCCTGTCAAAATAATTTCCGTCCTCAAACTCAGCGAGACGATAAAAGGATCGCCATCGGACAGCAGGTCATCCCCACTTTTGGAGTTTGCTTAGATTCACCGGCATGCCAGGTGCAACTCTTCTTCTTACTTCTTCTTCTTCTACACACTCCATTTCACCTGTAAGGGGGTAGCGATTTTGAGCTGGATGAGTTCCTAGATGTGCACTATATTTTATCTTTTTCTTTTTTCTTTAAAAGTTTTTTTTTTTTTTAATTTATATACCAGAGGTAACCATGTGTGTGCATTTGTTATTTTGTTAGTTACGGCAAAATTCAGGTTCCTACAAAAACATCAAAACATAAAACATCGTTCCATTCCACATCTACTCAATTGATCGTCGGCGCTCTCCTAAGCTACAGCTTATATTATCCTAAGTTGAATCAGTCTGCAAACTCATTTCCATCGTAAACTGCCTAAAATCCATTGTCTCCAAACCTTTCAGCTAGGATAACATAAGTTGGCAGCTTTAGGAGAGTCCATGCTTATATATAAATATATATATATATTCCTTCTTCCTTTAATTTGGCAAAGGGTCATTTTACATCTTATAGATGTAAATAGAAGACGTTTTCCTACTACGAAAAAAATTTAAACAGGATACATACGGTTTAATTAGTCATAACACTATTGATAGTATGCTGAGAGGAGGTGATTTGAAAGTCATTTTAGAGAAAATAATCCATAATCATGATGTATATGTCTATGTTGTAGAGTTGGAAAAGAATATTGTATATATCATAAGTTTAAGCGGAAATGTAGAACTCTAGTTTACATACATGAATTAGTATTTAGTGATACTGATGATTAATTTATGATGACATTTTAACTATATTCTACTTGTTTAATATCAACTTCTATTGTGTGCTTTCCCATAACGCCATTAATTGTTTGTCTGCGTGCGTGATAAGGCCATTCCAGACAATCCAGAAAGCCATCCTGTAAAGTTTGGACTTGGTCTCATGTTCATTGGCGAGCTTGGAACAAAACAATAGCTAATCTATATCGAGTTGAATTTTCTAATTTTTTAGATATGGACTGTGATGCCAGTGTGATTGAAGTCGATGAACAATGCAGTTTGAAGAGAGAATCAGGAGTCGGGTTTGAAGAGACTCAGCGTGTCAGGCAAAGAGTAACTAACATAACCGATCTAGCACAGAACCTATGCTCGCTCCGAGTGACGTCTGTACGCTCGAGCAAGCATAGTCAGATTGCTAGACAGAGGTTGTGCTCGCTCAGAGTGAATCCCTTTGGTCACTCAGCGAGTTGTAATTTGTCTTCAAACGCGGATTAAAGTGCAATTTCCGATTTTAAATCCAAATTGCCATTCTTAATCCCTTTCGAATTTGCCTCAAATACACATGACTATATTGCCTATTAATACATGTTCTAGCATCCGCAAATAAATCTCTCCAACTCTAAACCTGAGATATCATCTTGAGAGATCATCATGCTCTTCAGAGCTATATTCTACAGTGCTGAAGATCAAAGCTGTTAGAGTTTTGTCGTCACTTCCTCGTAGTAGATCCACCTTGAAGACCGCGTTCAGGTGTTGTTTTAGGCACGATGAAGGTCACGACGAGGTGTTGGCGAAATCAGTAGTCTTTAGGTTGAGTGCAACTGGCACTGGGTACTGTGAGTTCTATACTTTCAATTATTATAGTGCTTAGTTGTCTGTTGGCCCTAGGCTATAAAGTCTGTGTGGTTTTATTCAAGTTAAGGGTTTTCCACGTATAAATCTGCTTCTCCTTCTCTTGTGGTTGGTGCTTTTTAATTGGATTGCTTTTTCAATTGGATTAGGAAGATTGTGAAATCAAGTTTATTATAGCTGAGTACAATTGTGAACTCAGGTTTCAATCTGAAGAAACTTTCCCTTAGCCCAAAATTGTCAGAAAATATCTAGGTCCTTCAAGAAAGATTTCGCCTAAGAGGTGGTAGCTATTGAGGAGTACCAAGATTTAATCCTCAGGTGAAGAATTGGTTGGGAGCTACAGATATATGAGCCAACAACATGTCATGTGAAGAAGGGCAAGGGCATTGCACTGTGTCCTCGCACATTGCACTTGTGTCTCTAAATCTGTGGAACTGAAATTGATCTCTAGGTTTTAGAGTTGGAGAAAGTTTATTTTTGGGTTGCTAAAAACATGTATTTATAGGTCAAAATTCGTGTCTATTAAAGGTGATTCGAAAGGGATTAAGAATGGTAATTTGGACCGAAATCAAAACTGCACTTTAAATATGCGCTTGAGACCGACATGCTCGCTCGAGTGAACACAACCTTTGTCTGGCATCTAGCTAGGCTCAATCGGGCGAGCATAGGTTGTGCCTGGATCTTTATGCTTTGTGTATATCTGATTCTGATTTTCTTCACATTGACTCCTGATTCTCTTCAAACTATTTTCATACTTAATCATGAATGCAATCACAACCATATCTTGAAAATAGACAAATTACACACCTGATATGGACTAGAGTTTTGTGTTCAAACCTAATGAATTAGCCATCCAAAACTTTTACAATCTGCCCCTTTGAAAATTCATGAACAAAACTCACTAGATACAAAATGATTCTAAATAACCATATAGACATAGCCAAAGAAATTCCGAATTCTGCAAACTTTAAGCTTCAATCTTCAATCCTGTACACAAACTGCACAAACTTGGCAAAAGATCATGCATAAATAATGAATAGCTCATGAAGCATAAAAGACTGCCCTTTTCATTTAAATTGGCAAAGTAAAGGAAATATCCTAAAACATTAGCATAGAAATGAAATTAGGGCATTACAAGAAAGTCACTAGCATTAAAGCAAAACAGATAGTAATATCATTAGCAAAAATCAACACAATAGATTATCATCTAAGATTTAGCATAACCTAAGTAGTAAGACTCGAAAATAGCCAACGAACCAAGAGGCACGCCATATCAGCGATGACAAAGCTGATCAAACATGGAGGAGAAGCTGATAACTCAAGCCGGAATATTGATCAATCACAATTGCCACATCTGAGTAAATCCTCATTCATCCTTTCTTCAAGATGTTCCATATGGATAGAGTGATCGATATATATCATAGCTTGACAATTTTCACGACTTGGCACATAGAAGACTTCCTCTCATTTCTGCTTCACCGCCATCATCATCATCAATGAGACGAGTTTCATGTGAAGCCTTGATTTGTTGAGTGTGGAGGCACTGATATTTCATCTTTGGCTAATCGACTCCTCATAGGTATATGCTTGACAACCCTTTTCAATCAAGTATTTGTAGATTAATCACGCCGAAGAGGAAGTGCAAGACACTTTGCTCCTTCATATATTAGTCATTGCATCGAACATGGTCTATGGAATATCCGCTGGAAGATTGTGCCATGAGTACGAAGGTATGCTGCTGATAGTTTGAAAATAGAAATATGACCACACGGTTCAATGTTATGACTTTTCTATCTTGGCAATGTCATCGGAGTGATAGTAACAACTACTACTCTCACAATGACTTTGAAGTTGTCCATAGTCCGGGTCAAACTTATTGCAGTAGAATTCCCGAACCCATCCAGGAAACACTTTGCTCTCTAAGCTTGCCAAAGTGAGAAGGATTACGAGCCATAATCCAGCGATAGAACGGATGTGGTGAACAATCTCTTGCATTCACTGTCCTTCTAATACAAGAGGCACGAGTCTTGAATTTCTTCAACAATTCGACACATTGGGCGTTTGGAAATGTGTTCTTCATTGTAAGAAGAAGACGATAAGGCTGGTGTTTTTCATGAGAGCTTTTTGGAGCCATCTTGTAGTTGAACAACCATAGAGACACAAAAAGACAAACAAAATTGGAGTGAAAACCCCATTCAGACGTTCCATCATAACACTTGATGTGGAGAAAAACTGTATAGCCATTCCAATATCAACCAAATCTCCAATAAATGTTTCCCAAGATGCTACAAGATGCTCATATCACCCCACAAAGATTTTGACATGTATAATAATCATTAAGAAATCAACCATAGTTTCAATTTTCCTCAATAATCGAAGTTTCAGCAACCTTCAAGCCTTTCTTCCAATAACTTCATCTTCACAATAGAATCATCTCCTCAAACACAAATAAAAATCCAAATCCATGAAACTCCAAACACCATAGATGAACATAAGAATAAGAATAAATTAATAAAGTCCATGAATAAAGAGAGCAGAGAAAACATGAAAATTACACAATTTGCCTTAAGGAAGAGATGAAAAGCATGGAAGAAAAGGCTTTCAAAAGGGAATAGAATGGGTAAAGAGGAACAGCAGCTTTGATTTTTAATTTATAGAGAGATGCTGTGAGATTTCAAATGAAAAGGTGAGAGGGAGATTTTTAGAACTTTTGAAATTTGAAAGGCAACTAAAAAAGACTCGGGTTCCCCTCTTTTTGAAAACACGTCTTGCTCGCTCAGCGGAGAGTGAAGCTCACTCTAGTGAGAAAGGTTTAAAGAGAATTAGAATTCAGAGAGA
>QPKB01000750.1:0-20744 GCA_003546025.1 Camphora micrantha
AATGTATAATATGAAAATCTATCATATTTGCCGGATTCATCAATGGACTTTTCAAATTTTTTTCAAATATGACTAAAAAAAGTCCCCGGAAAACTCTTATCTTGCCGTATGTCATTATTTGTAATGCAAATGGAAAACTTAAGTCTAATTTTGAAATGTGCTTTTTTTTTTTTTTTGTCCTAAATTTAAAACCTGAGAAAAAACTTGAGCCTTATTTTGAAATTTTCCCTTAAAATAATTCAGCATTTGCAGATACATCACAATTGATGTGCTCGTGGGGATCTCAATGGGGCGGGTTTAAGTGAACAATGGCCCCGGATAACATTCATTTACGCATGTGTATCATTTTCAATGCAAAAAAAAGACCCCCTATTGCATATATATATATATATATATATTTGGGAGATGTTCATATGAGAGCATCTCTCACATTACTATGAGAGATAAAGTGGGGGCCCTCACATCCATTTCCAATGCCAACAACTTAAATGTGAGGGGCTTCACCCCTATCTCTCATATAAGGTGAGAGATATCACTCATAGGAGCATCTCTCAATATATATATATATATATATATCACATGCATAGAGGCATATAGCTTATGCACAATTTTGCGTTGGGATGCTATGGCCCAATACCTGGCTGACCTGCACAATTTGCACACTTATTGATCGATCAGTTGCTATTGCCCAATACCTGACTGACTTGCATATGCTTTCAGTGGAGACATTGAAGGTGCGATCCCTCAACAAGAAATCACTGCTGAGCATAGGTATGTTTTCCAATCTTGATATTCTTCTCAAATCTTTATTGTTACTATACTGTATAATAGATTTATGTTCAATTTGTTGAGGGTTGCTTTCTTACGTAGCCACGTAAAATCTATACATTTGATGGAATTTATTGTTTGTGTGCCTATGTGTGTAAAAACCTTAGTTCTAGGGGTGCTAGTGTTTTTAATACCTAACTTGGGCTTGGGCTTCATGTAACTGAATTGGGCTCCCCAAATTACATCTTTTTTTTTTTTTTTCAAATATAACCTTCATGTACAATGTATAATACGAAAATTAATCTATCATATTAGCCGGATTCATTAGTGGACTTTTCAAATCTTTTTCAAATATAACAAAAAAAGGTCCCCGAAAAACTCTTATCCTGCCGGATGTCCTTATTTGTAATGTAAATGGAAAACTTAAGTCTAATTTTGAATTGTGATCTTTTTTTGTCCTAATTTAAATTCTGAGAAAAAATTGAGCCCCATTTTGAAATTTTCCCTTAAAATAATCCAACATTTGCAGATACATCACAATTGTTGTGCTTGTAGGGATCTCAATGGGGCGGGTTTAAGTGAACAATTGGCCCGGATAACATTCATTTACGCATGTGTATCATTTTCAATGCAAAAAAAGACCCCTTATTGCATATATATATATATATATATATATACCTCACATGCATCGAAGCATACATGCTTATGCACAATTTTGAGTTCGGCTGCTACGGCCCAACACCTGACTGACATGCACAATTTGCACACTTACTGATCGATCAGTTGCTATTGCCCGATACCTGACTGACTTGCATATGCTTTTAGTGGAGACATTGAAGGTGCGACCCCGCAACAAGAAATCACTGTTGAGCATAGGTATGTTTTCCAATCTTGATACTCTTCCTAAATCTTTATTGTTACTATATAGTATAATATATTTATGTTCAATTTGTTGAGGATTGCATTCTTACGTAGCCACATAAAATCTATACATTTGATGGAATTCACTGTTTGTGTGCCTGTGTGTGTGTAAAAATACCTTAGTTCTAGGGGTGCTAGGGTTTTTAAGAATTAACTTCGGCTTGGGCTTCATGTACCTGAATTGGGCTTCCCAAATTACATCTTTTATATATATATATATATATATATAACCTTCATATACAATGTATAATATGAAAATCTATCATATTATCCGGATTCTTTAGTGGACTTTTCAAAAAAATTTTCAAATATAACAAAAAAAAAAAAATCCCCGGAAAACTCTTATCATGCCGGATATCCTTATTTGTAATGTAAATGGAAAATTTAAGTCTAATTTTAAAATGTGCTCTTTTTTTTGTCCTAATTTAAAATCTGAGAAAAACTTCAGCCTTATTTTAAAATTTTCCCTTAAAATAATCCAGCATTTGCAAATACATCACAATTGATGTGCTTGTGGGGATCTCAATGGGGCGGGTTTGAGTGAACAATTGGCCCGGATGACATTCATTTACGCATGTGTATCATTTTCAATGCAAAAAAGGACCCCTTATTGCATATATATATATATATATATATATATATCTCACATGCATAGAAGCATACATGCTTATGCACAATTTTGGGTTGGGCTGCTATGGCCCAATACCTAACTGACCTGCACAATTGCTATTGCCCAAATACCTGACTGACTTGCGTATGCTTTCAGTGGAGACAATGAAGGTGCGATCCCGCAACCAGAAGTCACTGCTGAGCATAGGTATGTTTTCCAATCTTGATATTCTTCTTAAATCTTTATTGTTACTGATGATGCCAAAAAAGAGTATTCGGGCACCACCGGTCAAGTGTAAGAAAATTAATGTGAGAAATAGAGAGAGAAAATAACAGAGAGAGGTTTATAGTGGTTCGGTCCTATGTGACCTACGTCCACTTTAAGGTGAAGATTGTATTTATCAAGTGTGTAGCGATTACAGATGGAAAGATGGTGGTAAAGATTGATTGGAATAGCTTGCCCCTCAGTGTGGGTGGGGCTCTTGTTTTATAGTCGTCCCCTAACAGATGGGGAGACTCTTCAGCAGCGGACGCTACCTTTTGGCGGAGTCTCCGAACCGCCCTCAAGTGACGAGGCAGATAAGATATCCTCCGCAAGACTTGGTAAAAGCAGGTTAGAGGCAACGACGCTCTGACTTCGTACTTCGTGGATTCGGACCCGGACCTACCCATGACGAGTGGATCTGGACCTGGGCTCGATACGGACTCGGGTCATTTAGACCTGACCTAACATCATGAACTGAATCTCTTGGACTTGACCTGTCATCACGGTTTGGACCTGACCCGTCATTGTAGACTGAGTCATTTGGGTCTGACCCATCATTTGCCCCTCAATGTCTCGCGCCAAAGGAAGTTTTGATAGCGAGACATTTTCAAATAACAAGGTTGTTGTTGTTTTTTTTTTTTTTTTTTTTTTTTTTTTTGCCAACGAAAACATGCTGCCACTTCGAAATAACATGCTCTTCGCAGAGGGGGTCCGGGGGTGTCCCCCGGCGGTGGTCGAGCTGACCGGTCAGCTCGCGGGGGTTCGGGGGCAGCGCCCCCGACCAAAATTTAGACTTAGGGTTTTGTAAGGATCAGATTTTTTTTGCCTTCTGTATCTGTCCTGGAGTTCTCGAACTCTATCCGTTGCTTTATGCTCAGACTCTTTCCCCTCTTGATTTGTACAGCAGAGTCTTTGTAGCTTAGGAATCTCTTCTCCACTTTTAAAACCCTAAAGTGGGGCTATAAATAAAGAGGGCTTTCCCATTCTCTCTTTCAAAAGGTGTCTTTCCTTTTGGGCTTTTGATTTTCATCTTCTGCTTGTTCTTGCTTTTCCTCTTCTTCTTTCTCTTCTTGTGTCAAGAAAAAAAAGAAACCCATGGAGAATCTGGATGGTGGCCGCACCTCCGCTGCACTGGGAGCTGCTGCCGGAGAAAACAGCAGCGTTTTGGGCCTGGAAGATGGGTTGGAAGATGGGCGGGGGCGCCCATGGCGCCCCCGTTGCTGCTGCAGTAGGGGGAGAAGGGCGGGGCGCCCCAGGCAGGGGCGCCCCTGCTGCGGTCGTGGCGCCCGTCGTGGGGACGTTGTTCGCCGGGCGGGGCGACCCCGGCGGGGGCGTCCCCGCCCGTTGCTGCTGTACGAGGAGAAAGGCAGGGCGCCCCAGGCAGGGGCGCCCCTACTGCGATGGCTGCTGCGGTGGAGGACGGGCGGGCGCCTCAGGCAGGGGCGTCCGCCGTGACGTCGTTCGCCGGGCGGGGCGTCCCAGGCGGGGGCGTCCCCGCCGCTGTTGCTGCACGAGGAGCAAGGCAGGGCGCCCCAGGCAGGGGCGCCCCTGCTGCAGTGGCTGCTGTGGTGGAGGACGGGCTGGCGCCCCAGGCAGGGGCGCCCGCGGTGAAGCCATGGATTGCTGGACGGGGCGCCCCAGGCGGGGGCGCCCTTGCTGTCGGAACGGCGCCCGCTGGCGCTGGACGGGGCGCCCCAGGCGGGGGCGCCCCTGCTGACGTCGGCGCAGGAGTGGATGGGGGCGTCCCCGCCTGGGGCGCCCCTGGCTTGGTGTCTGGGCGCCCTGCTGCAGCGGTGGGGCGCCCCAGCTCGCCCGCTGCGGGGGTGGGGCCACCTGCCCGCCTGCTGCGGGGGCGAGGCCCACCTGCCCGCCTCCTGCGGGGTCTTTTGGCGTGGGAATTTCAGCCCAAGGCGCTCCCTTGGACGTACCCTCGGGCGCCGTTGCTACGGGCAATGGTGGTGCGGGTGAGGGAAGTGGTGCAGTTACTGTTCGGTCTCATCGCAAAAAATATCGAGGAAAAGTGGTTGTCGGTGACGACTCGTCAAAGGTGAGCACCATTTTCAGTGTGTTTAACTCTAACACTGATATCTTGAAGATGGTTTCTTCTTATAAAATTCCTCCCACTGTGTTGTGCCGGCGGGCTAAATCGGACGAGCCCGCTTGCGATGACTCCTCGGGTGACCTTGTCATCTATGAGGAGATGCTCGAAGCTGGGTTGAGGTTCCCCATACCTTCCCCCATTTGCAGCATACTCCGGTATTTTTCATTGACTCCAGGGCGCCTAGCACCGAATGGCTGGAGGGTTCTGCTTGGTTTTCTGGCGCTGTGGAGGAGGGTACACAATGAGGACGCCTCACCTGTGGCGTTCCATGCCGCTTATAACTTGACTGAGTCTCCAGCCCCCAATAGGGGATGGTATTATCTTGCTCCCAGGGGGGGCAAGCTGCTCACTGGTCTTCGTTCCAACTGTCATAGTTGGAAAACTCACTTCTTCTTTGTTGGCGGAGAGTGGGCTTCTGAGACAGAGCGAGCCTTGGTGCCCACACGATGGAGTGACGCCAAGAGACTAGGTAAGTCATTAATTTGCTGTTCTTTCTATTACTAATTTTTTATATGCTTACCCAATGCTCTTTTGCAGAGGCGCCAGTACTTCCGATGAGTCAGCAGCAGCAGCTACAGGCTGTGAGGGCTTGGCCTGATAGTGACAAAGATTTGGGGGTCCTCTTACCCAAAGAGGGCAGTGGAGCTGGTGGCTCCTCTTCACAGTCTCCTCTAAAGAGAAAAGGTACTTTGACTCTTGCTTTCTCTCATTTCCTCTTTTTTTTTTTTTTTTTTTTTTTTTTTTTTAAATAACAGTTTTCTTCTGCAGCAGCAGATAGGAGGGCTATCGGGGCTCGTCTTTCTAGCAGGAGTACCCCTCCTTCAGGCTCTTCTGGTAGGAGTACCCCTCCCTCCAAGGCAGCGAGGGTAGAGAGTACTGGAGGAGGGAGCTCTCCATCGGTGACATTCAGGGCGAGTTCTCTCGCATCCACCCCTTCAGCGGAGGTACAGTCATCCCATCGGGTGGCCTCTCCTGTAGCATCTCCTCCGCCTCCTGTAGCATCTCCTCCGCTAGCAAGCTCTTCTGCCACAGTTGCTGCTTCGGAGCCTCTTTCTTTGGCAGTACCTTCTCCCGCTCAGTCGTGTCCCCCACGCTCGGGAGCTTCGGCAAGGATACCGATTAGGGCTGGCCCTATGCTGGGCAATCCTCAGGTGATTCGAGAGAAACTTGGGCGGTTTGTGTTTCCTCCTGAGGTCACACAGATCAACTCTTTGGGTACCCAGAAAGTCATCGATACATTCTTGGAGGCTTTGGCTCAGGTAAATGTTTACCCTCTCCATACTTTCATTATATATATATATATATATATTTTTTTTATGCATTCTCATTTTGTGTCTCTTACTGCTCTAGGCTTCCACATCATCCATTTGTTTGATGTCGAGGGCCCACCACAATATTCAACTGAGGGAGGAGAATGACAGCATGCAACAGGAGCTTTCCGCTGCCCGAAAGAAGATAGCGGCTCTTGAAGCCGCTAGAGGAGTCTCTGAGACTGACCTCGTGGCGGCCCGTGCGAGGGTCATTGGGCTTGAGACTGACCTCGTGACATCCCGCGAGAGGGCGACTGGGGCAGAGGCTGAGCTTTTGTCGACCCGTGAGAGGGCGACCCGGGCAGAGGCTGAGCTTTTGGCGGCCCGTGAGAGGGCGACCCGGGCAGAGGCTGAGATGGAGAAGGCCCGCGAGAGGGCTTCGCTTAGTGAGACTGAGCTGGAGAAGGCCCGCGAGAGGGCTTCGCTCAGTGAGGCTGAGCTTGAGAAGGCCCGCGAGAGGGCTTCGCTCAGTGAGGTTGAGCTTGGACAGACCCGCGAGAGGGCGTCGCTCAGGGAGAGTGTTTTGGCGGTAGAGATACAGGCAGTGCATGACAGAGCTTCTCGGGCTGAGAAGGAGCTATCGGATGGCCTTGCTGATGCCTTCATTGATGGCTACGAGGAGCTCAGAGGGAAGATTTCTGCTGCTTTCCCTGACCTCGACCTTTCAGGCTTTGTGCCAACCGAGGCGCCTGATGGGGATGATGGAGATTCTGATGATGTAGAGGACGGTGATGAGGATGATGAAGATTCTGATGATGCAGAGGACGGTGATGAGGATGATGAGGATGGAGAGGATGAGGGGGGAAGTAGTGAGAGTGAGTAGGATAGAGGAGACTTCTGTATGCTTCATTACACAGATTTTTGTCCTCTTTTTTTTTTTAAAGAAGGTAATGTTTTGGCCTAACTTTTGGAATAAATAAAATGAAGTCTTTATTTATTTGATGCTCATTATCATATAACATTTTGCAAAAATGCTCAATATTTAGAAATTCCTTTCTCACTGCTTATTTCCCCTTCTCGTATTACTGGTAGTACCTCTTCAGGTGTTCTGCATTCCACGGATGAGGTAGGGCCTTCCCCTCAGAATTCTGGAGTTTGTAAGTACCTGGTCTTACCACCTCTGTAATGAGGTACGGACCTTCCCAATTCGGTCCCAGTTTGCCCTCGCGAGAATCCTTCGTGGCGAGGATTACCTTCTTAAGGACCAAATCTCCTGGTAGGAAGGAACGGGGCTTCACTTTTGAATTATAGTATCTTGCCATCCTTCGCTTGTATTCTGCATTGCGGATGTTGGCGAGCTCCCTTGTTTCTTCCATCAGATCGAGATTGATGCGAAGCCCTTCTTCATTGGTGCTGGGGTCGTGGTGCTGGACCCTGTGAGATTGGATCCCTATTTCAACAGGGATGACCGCCTCGGTCCCAAAAGAGAGGGAGAAAGGAGTTTCCCCGGTAGGAGCTCTTGGTGTAGTCCGATAGGCCCACAATACTCCCGGAAGCTCGTCGACCCAAAGACCCTTCGCTCTTTCGAGCCTTGTCTTTATGTTACGAAGGACTGTCCTCACCATGACTTCTGCTTGCCCGTTTGCCTGTGGATGAGCCGGGCTAGAGTGAGGCTGCTTTATCTGAAGGTTGGAACAGAATGTATTGAAAAGTTTATTGTCGAATTGCTTCCCATTGTCGCTGACAATGGCGTGAGGGATCCCAAAGCGGCAGACAATGTTTTTCCAGACAAAGTCTTGCACTTTGGAGTCTGTGATCCTCGCCAAAGGTTCTGCCTCTGCCCATTTTGTAAAGTAGTCGATGGCGACCACTACGAACTTGCATTGTCCTCTACCTAGGGGAAGGGGGCCCAGGATGTCAATTCCCCATTTGGAGAAAGGCCATGGGCTCATGATAGTGGTGAGTTCCTCCGGGGGCTGCCTTGGTACAGTGGCGAAGCGCTGGCACTTGTCACACTTTCTAGTAAATTCCTTGGCGTCTGCCAACATGCTGGGCCAAAAGAAACCCTGCCTAAGTGTTTTGTGGGCAAGGGAGCGTCCGCCTGAGTGGTTTCCACAAATTCCTTCATGGATTTCCCTCAGGGCGTAATCTGCTTCTTCATGAGAGAGGCACTTCAGCAATGGTAAAGAGTAGCCTTTCTTGTACAGGGTGTCTTGCAGGAGAGTGAACTTGGAAGCTCTCATCCTTAGCTTTTTGGCTTCAAGGGGATCCTCTGGCAGTGTACCCTCTTGAAGATATGCCCTTATCGGGGTCATCCAGCTCGTTTCAGCTGTGACACAGTTGATATTTGCAGTATTCTCATTCAACTGGCTTGGTTCGAACTGGTGCCCAAGGAATGCTGGTTCGCCTGATGGGGCCTCTAGGGATGAGGCGAGCCTGGCAAGTGCGTCGGCAGCAATGTTATTCTCCCGAGGGATATGACATATTTGGAAGTGCTGGAACCTCGGGATCAGTTTCTTCACTATGCTGAGATAGCCCTGCATTCTTATTTCCTTTGCCTCGAACTCGCCCCTTATTTGATTAACTATCAGCTGAGAGTCACTGTGGGCGATGAGGCATTGGGCGTTCATTTCGAGCGCCAAATTTAGGCCAGAAAGGAGAGCCTCATACTCTGTTTCATTGTTAGAGGCAGTGAAATGGAACTTTACTGCATACTTGAGGGGTGTGCCATCAGGGCTGATCAAGACGAGGCCCGCTCCGCCTCCATTTCTGTTAGCAGAGCCATCAACGTAGAGCTTCCACACTGGTAGTGTTGAAATCTCGGTGCCTGACAGAGACTGGGAGCCTGGAAGAGATTCCTGTGTGCCGGAGGAAGAGGACTGGGCGCCCAGTGGAATGGCTTGGGCGCCCAAGGGAGAGGTCTGGGCGTCCATGGGAGAGGTCTGGGCGCCCAGACTGCCCTGGGCGCCCATTGGCTGGTCCTGGGCGCCCATGGGAGAGGTTTGGGCGTCCAGACTGCCCTGGGCGCCCATGGGATGGTCCTGGGCGCCCAGGGGAGAGACTTGGTCCTGGGCGCCCAGGGGAGAAACTTGGTCCTGGGCGCCCAGGGGGGCTTCTGTGCCTGGAGGAGAAACTTGGGCACCCGGGAGAGCTTGGGCGCCTGGAGGAGAGGCCTGGACGCCTATCTGGATGTCTTCGATGGACGGATTTGGCTCTCCTTCATCACGTGTAAATTCAGCCACAAAATCGGCCAAAGCTTGTGCTTTGATGGCGGCTCTTGGCTGGTACTGGACATCGAACTCACCTAGTTCAACTGCCCATTTGACAAGTCTCCCAGATACATCTGGCTTTCCGAGTACTCTCTTCAGAGGCTGATCAGTAACTACAACAATTGTATGGCTTTGAAAATAATGTCGCAGCCGTCTTGCTGCTGATATGAGGGCGAGCGCCAGTTTTTCCAAATCTGAATATCTGGACTCTGCCCCTCGGTATGCTCTGCTTACATAATAGATGGGCTTTTGCACTCCATCATGATTTCTTATGAGTACAGAACTGACTGCTGAGGGAGAAGCAGAAAGATATAAATACAACACTTCCCCAGGTACAGCATGTGAAAGAAGAGGGGGAGCGGTTAAGTATGCTTTAAGCTTTTGGAATGCCTCCTCAGCTTTGGGTCCCCACTCGAAAGTTTTTCTTGAGATTTTTGAAAAAGGGGATGCACTTGTCTGCAGACTTAGAAACAAATCTGCTAAGTGCTGCGACCCTTCCGTTGAGACGCTGCAGCTCTTTGGTAGAAGTGGGCGACCTCATGTCCAGTATTGCCTTGATTTTATCGGGGTTTGCCTCTATTCCCCTCTGGTCGACCATGAAGCCCAAGAATTTCCCGGACCCCACACCGAAGGCACACTTCTCAGGATTCAACTTCATGCGGTAGAGCCTGAGAACACTAAAAGTTTCTTGGAGATGGTCGATGTGATCTTCAGCAGCGAGGCTCTTCACCAGCATGTCGTCCACATAAACCTCCATGGTCCGCCCTATCTGTAGGTGAAACATTTTGTTCACTAGGCGTTGGTAGGTGGCGCCAGCATTTTTTCAACCCAAAAGGCATGACCCTATAGCAATAGGTTCCCCTCGGAGTGATGAACGACGTCTTCTCCTGATCTGGAGGGTGCATGCTGATCTGGTTATATCCAGAATAAGCATCCAGGAAGGAGAGGAGTTCATGTCCTGTCGTGGCGTCGATGAGGAGATCAATCCTGGGCAACGGGAAGCAATCTTTTGGGCATGCCTTGTTAAGATCAGTGAAGTCGACGCATAGGCGCCACTTCCCATTCGCCTTTGTCACCATCACGACGTTCGAGAGCCATTCAGGGTATGCTACCTCCCTCACAGCTTCATTTTCTATCAGTTTCCCGACCTCCTTGTCCATTGCTTGGGCCCTTTCAGTGGAGGCGCCCCTTAGCTTCTGTCGGATAGGCTTGTGGCGAGGGTCGACATTGAGGCGGTGAGTGGCGACTTCGGGATCAATCCCTTCGAGATCCGCATGTGACCATGCGAAGATGTCTGCATTATTCTTCAGAAAGTTGGTCAAGCGGCGGACCAGATCTTCAGGAAGAGATGAGCCGATGTAGACTCTTCTATCAGGGAGGTCTTCATTTAGGACCACAGGAGTGAGTGCTTCAACTGGTTCTCCCCTTTCTGTAGTGGTCTCGTCTCTCGGGTCCAAGACTTCAACCTGCAACGCCTCCTGCGTTTTCTTGGTCTTCATTGAGGAGACGTAGCATTCTCTTGCTGCTACCTGGTCCCCTCTTACTTCCCCGATTCCATTCGGGGTCGGGAACCGGAGGATGAGATGGTAAGTGGAGAGGACGGCTCTTAATGCATTAAGAGTGGGCCGTCCATTATGATGTTATATGCCGAGGGGCAATCAATCACCAGAAAGTTGACCATGGTAGTGGAACTTCGAGGTGCTGCTCCGGCGGTGATTGGAAGTGTGATTGCCCCTAAGGGATACACTTTTTCTCCCGAAAAGCCGATTAGGGGGGATTTGACAGGTTGCAACCTTTCCCGCCCCAATTTCAGCTTATCATAAGCTTCTGCAAATAGGATATCTGCAGAGCTACCACTGTCTACCAAGATTCTGTGTACCTGAAAATTGGCGACGGTCATTGTGAGCACCAGAGGATCATCATGGGGGTGCTGGATTCCTTCTAAGTCCTTATCTGAGAAGGAGATGACTTCGTTAGCGCTCAGCCTAGGCGCCTTGGACGGGCGTGCCTCATCGGGATGTCTGGCTTTTCTGATGTGGGCTTTCATGGTTGAGAGCGATTCTGCCATTCCTCCCGAAATGGTCCGGATCTCCCCAATTGGTTGCTGGTCCTCCAGATTGCGAGGTGGGGGTGGTGGGCAGTGCTTGCCCCCTACCGGCAACATACTGGCGCAGGTGGCCACGCTGAATGAGATCTTCGATCTGCTTCTTGAGTTTCAAAGCAGTCGTCGGTGTCATGGCCATGGTCGCGATGAAAGCGACAGTATTTGTTTGGATTTCTGCGGTTTGGGGGAGACTTCATCTTTTCTGGCCATTTTTACAGCGGGGTCATCTTGTATTTGGAATAAGATGTGTCCCACTGAGGCATTGAGAGGGGTGAAGGCTTGTCTGTCTCTCTGAGGAGCCGGACCAAGCCTCTCTCTGACAGGTACCCTCTCTGTTCTGCTTCGCTTATTGCTGTTCTCCTTTCTATCGTCTCTTTCTCGCTCCTTCCCCTTGCCCTCCGGTCTGGAGGACTCTCCTCGCCTTGCCCTGGTGATGTCTTCAGCATTCATGTACTTCTGGGCTTTTC
Source organism: Camphora micrantha (assembly GCA_003546025.1). Lineage (NCBI taxonomy): Eukaryota > Viridiplantae > Streptophyta > Magnoliopsida > Laurales > Lauraceae > Camphora > Camphora micrantha. The sequence goes on from QPKB01000750.1 coordinate 11,755, forward strand.
GCCAGCAGCTCCGGAAAGCTCTTTGGCGGGCGCTTCATCACCGAAAAAAAGGAAGCTCGACGAGCGAAGGCCTCCCAGGAAAGCTGTCATGGAGACCTTGTCATCGGGCTCTTCAACTTGGAGTACCTCCTCGTTAAAACGAGTGAGGTAACTCCTGAGGCTTTCATTTTTGTCCTGCTTTTATGCTAAGCAGGTGTGTGGCGGGCTTCTGGTGGCGGCGTCCTCCTATAAAGTGTGAGATGAACGATCTGCTTAGCTCTGCAAAGGTGGAGATGGAGGATGGGGCGAGGTTGGCAAACCATTGCCGAGCAGAACCCTTCAACGTAGTCGGGAATGCTCTGCACATTATCTCGTCCGGAACATTATGCAATTGCATTTTTTGTTTTATATGTCTCAAGGTGGTCCAATGGATCCTTCCTTCCATCGAAAGTCTCCATGGATGGCATCTTGAACTTCCGGGGGAGCGGGTAGTTTACCACGTCGGGCTTGAACGGTGTATCCGTTCGCCCTACTAGGTAATCTACTGTTTCTGGTGCCTGTGCCTTCATGGCGTTGAAGACATTGCCAATTTTGATTCTGCATTTCTTTAATCTTTTCCTCCCATTGATTGCCCAGCTCTCTGGATCGATCATAGAAGTGACTCCCCACTTCCATGCTTTGATTTTCGTCCTCCTGCTCTTGGAAATGGGGCTCCTCCCTATTAGAAACAGAGAGAGGAGGTGGGAGACCGCTATGATTTGCTCCTCCTGGAGGTGGGGTCCTCCCAACATGGGCTCTACCTGGGGTAGAGGGACTCCGTGATGGTACGACCTTGAGGGTCGACAAATAATACTCCGAGAGTGGGGTTAGGAGGAACTCCCTGGGCGCCAGTACCTGCTGGATGGGCGCCTAGGTCCTGGGCGCCATGGTGATGGGCGCCCAGACCCTGGGCGCCCAGGCCTTGGACACCATGGGCGCCCATGCCTTGGGTGCCATGGGGGTGGGCGTCCACGCCCTGGGCGCCATGCGGATGGTCGCCCGGGCGGAGCGCTCCCTTGCGAGGAGCTACTTGGCGAGGCCCTCCTTGTGCTGCTCCTCCCACTTGCACTCCTCCTTGGCCTACAAGCATGAGTTGTAGGATCTGCTGGTTTTGGGCTACCAGCTGCTGCATTGTCGCCAACATCTGTTGGGGAGTGGGATCTGGAGCGGCGGCAACTGGGGGAGGATTATTCAGTGGAGGATTGTCCTCTCCCTCTGGCCTGGAATTATTTTCTTGTCGCCTCGTCGATCTGGTGGTGGTCACCATGATTTGGAAAATGAAGTGGTATGAAGTGAGAATTTTGACGAATCCCCACAGACGGCGCCAAACTGATGATGCCAAAAAAGAGTATTCGGGCACCACCGGTCAAGTGTAAGAAAATTAATGTGAGAAATAGAGAGAGAAAATAACAGAGAGAGGTTTATAGTGGTTCGGTCCTATGTGACCTACGTCCACTTTAAGGTGAAGATTGTATTTATCAAGTGTGTAGCGATTACAGATGGAAAGATGGTGGTAAAGATTGATTGGAATAGCTTGCCCCTCAGTGTGGGTGGGGCTCTTGTTTTATAGTCGTCCCCTAACAGATGGGGAGACTCTTCAGCAGCGGACGCTACCTTTTGGCGGAGTCTCCGAACCGCCCTCAAGTGACGAGGCAGATAAGATATCCTCCGCAAGACTTGGTAAAAACAGGTTAGAGGCAACGACGCTCTGGACTTCGTTACTTTCGTGGATTCGGACCCGGACCTACCCATGACGAGTGGATCTGGACCTGGGCTCGATCGGACTCGGGTCATTTAGACCTGACCTAACATCATGAACTGAATCTCTTGGACTTTGACCTGTCTCACGGTTTGGACCTGACCCGTCATTGTAGACTGAGTCATTTGGGTCTGACCCATCAAGATCCAACATGGGCCTTAGGCAAAAGAGGTTTGGTGCAAATGGAATTTCGCCTTAATTTTTCGATCTGAATGTGAAATTCCTATGTATTATTGGTGTTAAGGTAAGGATCATTATGAAATTTATCCTATTAGGAAGGTGAGCCCAGCTAGAGTTAATTAGTATCTACAGATATGGGTTAGTGATCTCCCCAACCCCTTACAGAAGTAAAATTGACAAACCAAAACAATCAGGTGTCCTGTATCCACCCACACTGATGACTAGTCCATTTCATCTGGGCAATGAGGAGGCCATTAAGAAGTGATACCTTCAAAGGAAAGTTACCCGGGACTTTTGGCTGCTGTCTTCATCATTTTTTTTGAAAAGTATCTGTTGAATGGGCTGGCTCATCATTTTACCATGCAAAGACAAAGCATCTGTGTTAGTGTACTGGCATGATATCAGCATCTCTCTTTGGTTTAATGTTGTTGAAAAGTTTGGTCTGGAGACACGGCACAGATATATTTATAGCAGTCATCGACCTTTTTTCTCTTGCACCTTATAAGAAACACAAAAAATTTGATTCAAGGACGCTGGTGAAAGAGAAGTCCTGAAGTTTACTTGTGTATCGAGATTCTCATGGAGAAGCAACACAATACAAAGTGGGTAAATTAATGATGCTTCGGGTTGGAGAGGATCCGGTTTCCCTCTCCTTTTACCATTCAATAATAAAAAAGTTGTCCCCCAAGGTAAAATTCATATATCCTTCTTTTTTTACTGGAGCATTTAAAAATGCTCGAGGGATTGTATCGTGGAGATTCAAAGAAAAAAATCACTTATTTTGTAGTTGGAACTCAAGTTCTAATAGAATTTTGAAATGCCAAGGGATGGCCATAATATATTGTAAAACGAATCCTCAACATCACAAATTCTACTAAAGAAACGGGCTTTAGTCGTGTTCACTCGCTCCTTTTCATCAGTGGAAGAGTAAAACCCCAATGATTCAAAATGAATCTCCTTTCTCTAGAATTGTTCAATACAGTAGTGATCATACGCGCACATCGCTTGGGACCCACTCAGGGGACCTCATGGAGATGGGGATCGGGAATTGAAAGATCTAGTTAGGACTTACCCATTCAAATCTATTGATCAATTACCCACAAATTTCCACCAAAAAAAATAGGTGCACAGCCAATCCAACAAAACTCCAATTCATTCGGATGAGCGTTGCACACGGTAGAAAAAAGGAGTGTGCATATTATCACGAGTATTGTTAAATTAAATATTAATCAAGGTATTAATCATATGCTAAATTTCATGAAAGAGATCAACTCTTTGCATAAAATTTGAAAACATCACAAGCAAGAGGATAGGCCATAGATTTCGATAGCCCAATTGTGCAGGTCGCTCCTTCCACTTTCTAAAAGAGTGATTGAAAAAATTTCAAGGGGTAGCTACACTGATGTAGGACCATAGTTTTGTATCCGGATATTGTGTAATTCGAAACTACACTTACTACTTAAAGACTATACGAGAATTTATCCCGACTTTCCTTCGAGACGAAGACAATATTCCCACACAAAGGACTTGGTAACCCAACAATAGTCAAACAAAACAAACAAAATAAAAACAAAAAACAGAAAACAAAAACAAAACAAAGGTGTGATCGGGACACCTGGAGGATCTGGCTCCTCACTTTATTGGCATGCATAGCGGTGTGTTTAAACTACTACCAACATGCAAACGTCTCGTGTTTCGCGATGAAAGATGAGTTGGTTCCATCTTTCCAATTCCAACTCATTTCCACATCTCCCTCTCTAAAAAACACCCAAACCCCCTCTTCCATCGATCCATTCTCAGTAAAAACAAACAGACACACAATAAAAATAAGGACAATTACCAACCCACGCTTTTGTCAGTTCCCTTCTCTCTCGATTCCTCATATATTTACAACAACGAGAACAAAAGAAAACAAAACTAGGGTTTACGTCCTCAATCGAGATGATTGCTCGCTGATTGATAGAATAGTAGCAGTACGAAGATGCATCGTTCTTCTGCTTCTTCTTCATCACCTGAATCTTTATCTTGTTCTTCATGCTGTTGTTGGTGGAGCCGTGGCTTCGTTGCATTCTTTCTGAAATTCCTGAATTTCCTTCAAGCCTTTGTTGGAGTTTCCATCTTACTCTATTCTATATGGATGCTCGGTCACTGGAACAATCATGGTTGGATTCCTCCTCCGCCGCCTTCTGCTCCGGCGCCGGATAATACGAATAGCGTCCCTCTTCTGCTCAATTCGCAGTATTCGGCGACTGTTCGGGTTCCTGAACTTGTTCTTTCAAGGAAATTAGGTCTGGAGTTGGCTTCTGGTATTGACAGTGGGCCGCAATTCCGATTTGAGCAGTCGTCCTATTCCATGGTAATTTCATTTTTTGTTTGCCCCCCTTTTGACAGTTTTGATTGTATTGGAAGACTTACAGAGAGAGGGTGAGAATAGTAAAGAGTAAAAGACACTAAAAAGTCGTCTGGAAAGGCGCAAAGAACTGAAAACTAAAAAGTATTATGGAAAGGCGCAAATAACTGAAATAGGAAAAGATGGTCGGCAATCAGGATGAGCGGAAAAGTAGAATTCAAAAGCTGAATTGTATAAATTGGCTCAAAAAGATGATCTAGATGGACGAGACAAGGCTTTGATCAAGGCATAATGATTTTGTCGCGTATATGGGGATCTCCATATTTGGAATGCTTGTGCTATTTTTTCAACTACTAGCCAATTTGTATATTTTGCAGTTGGAATCAATTGGATTGATTTGATTAGTGATGTTGCATTTCTTTTTTTTTTTTCACTCCACTGAAAATCTCAATTTTATGTTGTTGTTGTGATTGACAGGTTCATCTACTTGTTTATGGGGATTGGGCAATTTCATTGTGTTTTAGTTACTGCATGGGCTATATTGCAGTTGAAGCAATCAATGGCTGTTGCTTGTCTTTGTATCCAAATTCCAACATCCTTCTTCTTGTTTTCTATATATATATATTCCATTCCTTTTTTTTTTTTTACAGGAAAGAAAGAAAGCTAGGTAGGGTGGGACCAAAAAAAGTGGATCATGTTTTGACCATGATTTCTAAGGATTATTTATAAATTCTACTACCTGTAGAAAGTTCGAATGCTCAGTGCCATAATTTTTTGCAGTATAAAAATTTGAATCTTTGAGAATGATGAAAGTCGAAAAAAACAATCTGGATTTTCACTCCAAGCAACAATAGTTTTTTGCTGTGTATTTATCCATTCCAGTTAGTCTATGATCTAATACTTGTGTACGTAATCTGCAATTAATTTATGGCATAGACAGGTTCCATCATTGTCATGATACTACTGGTTGAGCATATCTGCTTGGTATTTCAACATTGCTTTCTTTAACCTCAGTTTATCAACAGTACACAATGCTCACATCCATAATCATTATATTTGAAGCAGCTTTAGTGGTTTTTATAGCATTCAACAAGCATTGGGAATGAGGTACTTTTGTTCTTTAAACAAAATTTTTTTTTTCTTCGATGGATGGCCATCTTGCCTCTTGTCTTCTTTATATTAAATATATGTCGCCGTACCCTGCTTTGCAGGACCTTCCATATGACCCAACTGGACAACTGGATAGCCTTTCGATCATTTATTGAAGACAATATTGATGTGTGCAAATGGGTTGGCCTTGCTGTCATTATCATTCAGGTATGAAGTTAAACCTGTTTTCCACATCCATTCATACTATCGCCCGGTCTCTTACATCTTCTGGTACTCTGTACCTTAGACACTTTAATGAACCTTAGATCCATAACTTAGGGCCTGTTTGTTTGCATAGAAATACGTAGAATTGAATACATGGAAACTCATAGTCAAATGAGTTCCATAGAAGAGGATTATTAAAGAGGAGAAGGGTGAAGGATATGAGGTGAGGGGCGAAGAATATACAGTGGTGATATAGATAGGACCTTAACTTTCCTGGGATTTGAATTGTTAAGTAGATTGGTCTTCCCCTTCCTAACAGCTTAAGCCCTTTGGATGTATTGGCTAGTTGGACTTGACATGGTATTAGACCACACAGATATCGAGTTCAATTATGGGGAGGTATTGTTCCCCTAGGTTGCATAGGTAGGCATGTGTGGGTTACGAATTCGGAGGGAGTGTATGTGTTAAGTGGATTGGTCTTACACTTCCTAACAGCTTAAGTTTTTTGGAATGTATTGGCTAGTCAGACTTGACATGAATGACTATGATGATGGCGCTGGGTATTTCATCTCCTATTCTTTTTGAATCAATTTCCATTAAAGGGAGGTTATTTTGATGGTAATTTTTGATATTGACCTTTTGATCCTCATTTTTAACAACTTACGGATATCTTAGAAGTCAAACAGGCCCCTGAAGGTTTGTACATATTCTTAATAATAAGCTCTAGAGCAAGAAATATGACCTGAATAATGTGTCTATTGGATCTATTCAAAAGAAAGAGAAGCCAAAATAGAAAGAAAACTGTTGTTTTTTTCCATTGTTTGTGGTAGTAGGTTGGTTTGATACTGCCTACTCTTTGAATGCCCATGAAGTTTGTGGCTGTAAAGGAAGAAAATATAATGAAGAGGAACTACCTTTTGGTCATACCAGTCCATTTATAGGGATTTGCATAAAGAAAATTAGGTAGAAGGAGGGAACCTAATGCTTAAAGATGGGAACTAATCCTATCTTACCATAAAGAATTACAACATAAATCCTATTCCTATCAAAGGAGTTTACATAGGATAAGTATCTTGGGCCTGTGGGCATTAGGCTTGGCCGCTTGGGCGTGTGCGTATGTTGTATCTCTGCAATGGCACTATATTCAGTACATCGTCAGTTAGACAGGGAGGGCTACTAATTTAGAATCCCCTGTTTTGCAACTCACAGTACTGCATATAGATTAAGATATGAGAAATCATGAATAACATGGTATCTATTCAATTTTAGGAGATGGCATGAGCATTAATTTCTTAGGATGGTAAAACTTGACACACACCCAAGATTTGTAGCCGTTTAATTGATCATGCAAATTTTTTTGCCAAAATCAGACCTTATCTAATGCTTAAGATTCAAACAATTGAGACCCTCAAAACAGTACCTCCCTATATCAGATGCTTCCCATTTTCTTCAGACTGGTAGTCATAGGGAGATCCTTCAAAAACCCCTGCCTCCTATGATTCTCATGCTTCCAGATGGGCCCTACATTCTGGGATCCTTGCATAGGGAATGACCAATTCACAAAGGAACCCGTCAAACAAGAGGGGACTATCTACTTAGTCAACATCCAGTCTAATTATTACTCTTATGCTTTAAGCAGGGGAAATCATGACAGTAACCTGTTTCTTGACACTGTTTTTTTTTTTTTTTTAAATAGTATTTGAGTAAATCAAAAGATTTTTGAATAAATCACAGTGTAAATTTACTTAGAAATAGAAATATGCAATCCAATTTTTGTAATCCTTACAGTACATTAAAGGGCCATACTCTAGAAGACTGTTCCCGTGCTGGCCTCTCTCTAATACATTAAGTTGGTCAATGGAGTTTCTTATGCTTTACAAAAACAATCTAAACCACTCTACATAACACTATTTGCACAGTTCTCCTGGGAGACCTACAAACTCTGTGCAACAAGCCACATTCCTGTCAAAAAATTTATGCTCTCTTACCTGGGTTGTGAGCCCTGCATTTTAAATTAATGCTATGTTGGAATTTTATGGCATGGTAAGGTGCAAATGTTGAAAACATTTGGAAATTCTTTAATATTGTGCACCTCCTAAGAACGATAATGCACCTTAGCATCCCATCACATTATAAAAAAGGCACCAAATTAGTGCTTTGAAGCAGAAGGGAGGGGGGAAGCTTTAAAGACAATGCCTTCACTTGTCTAGGTCTCACACTAGCTTCATCACCACATAGAAATAATATATAGAGAAAGAGAGCAATATAGCTTACACTTGGAAGGATAAGATGGAGCTCCTCTTAAGATTTAGGTATTTTCATTTTTGATTATTAGACAAACATTACATAAGCCTTGGAAGGATAAAGCATGGCTTAACCTTCTCCACTTAAGTTTAGGTAACATAATCTAGAAATCGTCTTTCCTCCTTATATCTAGAGAATGGCCTAATACTCTAAATAAGCTATTTAGTTTCTGAGATAACGCATTACAAGAAGAACATAAGCAAGAAGAAAAGCCTCTAATTGGCTTTGCGTTAGGGCCCCATGCTCTAAATTGCCTCAGTAATTGGCGAAACTTTGAGCCTGGTGGGCCTTTTCTGGCCCCTGAGCTTCGGTCTCATGGCCTTTGGTTGCGCTCATGGAGTTGTGGTCCACAGATTGGTGTGCATCTACTTCAAGCTTCCTTAATAGTGAAACATTGTCATCATTGTCTTGATGCTAAACATCACTCCACTGATTCATATTTTCAGTCCATATCCTTGTGCTGGAGCTTATACTTGCTGTTCCTTTAAAAATCGCACGAGGATTTATATCTGGCGATTAGATGAATTACGAGTCATTCTTAGCTGTACAAGTGCATTGCTAACTTTGGGGAATGCATACATGTGATTCCTTTGAGACTAAATTGCATATCATTTTGGTACTATTTCAGGCACTGTCGCTGCTACTGTCAATGATCCTGAGAGCCATGGTTTCTAGCAGGACAGAGAACTATGACAGTGATGATGACTATGCTGCTGTTAGGGGTGGAAGTTGGCAACCACTTATAAATCCACAAGCTGGCCAGAGTCGCCAGACCTCTGGTTCGACCTCAATGGGTGGACAAGGAATTCAACCCACCACTTGGAACACACGAATGAAAGAGAAGGTACTTTATTTCAAGTCTTGGTGATATTAAAATCTTCACATTCTGGAATTGTGACATTAAAATGCTCCTACAGTAGCATGATCCTTCCTATATGTGAAGTTTTTGCTTATTCCTTTTGTTGTATTTTCACACCGGCTAAATTGTGATATTTATGTGCTTTAGGGCCTGTTGTTTGCATTAGAATACATATGAATTCATAGCCAAATGAGCTCCATTGAAGA
>QPKB01000751.1:0-20724 GCA_003546025.1 Camphora micrantha
GCTAATCTCTGCGGAGGAGCAGGAAGTGCTGCTTGATTCTGAGCAGGCTGCTGATACGGAGCTTTCACCTCTCTCCTAGCCTTAGGACAATATGCCATCTCGTGTTCCATAGAACCACAAACTAAGCATGCACCAGTAGTCCTCCAACACAACTCAGTCCTGTGAGTTTTCCCACAAGTATAACAGACTGGTTTATTCTCTCTCCTCTCACTCTTCTCATCCCTTGGATTGGAGCGCTGTCTCTGCCTCTTGTGCCTAGACTGTCCTCCTTTCTTGTTCCCCTCACTGTCCTTCTTGGTGATCGCTGCTCCTGCTTCCTTTTCTCTCTGTACTTCCTCTGCTATATATGCCCTATCAACGGCACCATCAAACGTCGTAGGCTTCTGCCCAGCCAATACGATCGTCCTATATTCGGGATTTGAACCAAGGAGGAATCTCTTCACTTTCTTCGCTTCAGTATCTACCGACTCGGTAGCATACTTAGACAACTGTAAGAAAGTATAAACATATTCAGCCACAGTCAAACGCCCTTGTTTCATGTTCAGGAATTCCGATTCCTTCCGTTGCTGCACATGTTCTGGGACAAACTTCCTTCGAAACTGTTTCTTGAAAGCTTCCCATATTCCTTCAGATGGCATTGCCTGAAACTTATCCTTGACACTTTTCCACCCTGTATTTGCTCCCCCTCTAAACATAGTAGAGGTAAGTAACACTTTCTGCTTTTGAGTGCAGACTACTGTCTCAAACACATCTTCAATATGGTCCAGCCACTCATCAGCCTGTATCACACTTTCACTCCCATGGAACTCGGTGGCTCCTCTCTTTATGAATTTGTACGTATTTTGCTATATATGGAAACTCGTGATGCCAACACGTGTATCTCGGCGAGTACATTAACTTTCATAAAAGACACGAAGTCGTTTGACGAGAATTAGATCAAGTGATCTCGTGTTTGACTTGAATTGGAAATGAGAGAAATGAATAGGACTTATGTGCAATTTATAAGCTTATATAAGATATATTCCGAGTTAATCGAGATTGACTCTGGTTAAACGGAATTGGAGCTAGTTAACTATGGTTAATTAAGTTAACGATGGTTTCTGACCAAGTGGAATGGAATGAGCTTAAATTGAGTGGATTAGGCTTAATGAATTGATAAGGAAGGCAATTGGATTAATTGAATGAGTTTTAGACTCAAACTAAGAGAATTGAGGATCAAATGGATCGGAAATACCCCGAGTTATTCGTTCAGGTAATCCTAATTTGAATTGCGATCGGGGGACCGAACGATTCTAAAAGTTTAAGGGAAATGTCAGGCCCCGTCCCGAGTTAATTGAGATTAACTCTGGTTAAACGGAATTGAAGCTAGTTAACTATGGTCAATTAAGCTAACGATGGTTTATGACCAAGTGGAATGGAATGAGCTTATTTAGCTTATATAAGCTTATAAACTGCACATAAGTCCTACTCATTTCTCTCATTTCCAATTCAAGCCAAACACAAGATCACTTAATCTAATTCTCGTCGAACGACTTCGTGTCTTTTATGAAAGTTAATGTACTCGTCGAGATACACGTGTTGGTATCACGAGTTTCCATATACAACAAAACACGTACGAATTCATATTTATGAAAAAGTCCTCAATTCTCTTAGTTTGAGTCTAAAACTCATTCAATTAATTCAATTGCCTTCCTCATCAATTCGTTAAGCCCAATCCACTCAACTTAAGTGAATTCCATTCCACTTGGTCATAAACCATCGTCAACTTAATTAACCATAGTTAACTAGCTTCAATTCCGTCTGGCCAGAGTTAATCTCGATTAACTCGTTCAGGCTGCTGTTGCTGCCTTGGCTGTTGCCTCTGCCATTGACGTTGCTGCCCTTGACGTTGAGGCTGTGGTTGCTGTTGCCTAGGAGGAGCTGGCAAGGCTAATCTCTGCGGAGGAGCAGGAAGTGCTGCTTGATTCTGAGCAGGCTGCTGATACGGAGCTTTCACCTCTCTCCTAGCCTTAGGACAATATGCCATCTCGTGTTCCATAGAACCACAAACTAAGCATGCACCAGTAGTCCTCCAACACAACTCAGTCCTGTGAGTTTTCCCACAAGTATAACAGACTGGTTTATTCTCTCTCCTCTCACTCTTCTCATCCCTTGGATTGGAGCGCTGTCTCTGCCTCTTGTGCCTAGACTGTCCTCCTTTCTTGTTCCCCTCACTGTCCTTCTTGGTGATCGCTGCTCCTGCTTCCTTTTCTCTCTGTACTTCCTCTGCTATATATGCCCTATCAACGGCACCATCAAACGTCGTAGGCTTCTGCCCAGCCAATACGATCGTCCTATATTCGGGATTTGAACCAAGGAGGAATCTCTTCACTTTCTTCGCTTCAGTATCTACCGACTCGGTAGCATACTTAGACAACTGTAAGAAAGTATAAACATATTCAGCCACAGTCAAACGACCTTGTTTCACGTTCAGGAATTCCGATTCCTTCCGTTGCTGCACATGTTCTGGGACAAACTTCCTTCGAAACTGTTTCTTGAAAGCTTCCCATATTCCTTCAGATGGCATTGCCTGAAACTTATCCTTGACACTTTTCCACCCTGTATTTGCTCCCCCTCTAAACATAGTAGAGGTAAGTAACACTTTCTGCTTTTGAGTGCAGACTACTGTCTCAAACACATCTTCAATATGGTCCAGCCACTCATCAGCCTGTATCACACTTTCACTCCCATGGAACTCGGTGGCTCCTCTCTTTATGAATTTGTACGTATTTTGCTATATATGGAAACTCGTGATGCCAACACACGTGTATCTCGGCGAGTACATTAACTTTCATAAAAGACACGAAGTCGTTTGACGAGAATTAGATCAAGTGATCTCGTGTTTGACTTGAATTGGAAATGAGAGAAATGAATAGGACTTATGTGCAATTTATAAGCTTATATAAGATATATTCCGAGTTAATCGAGATTGACTCTGGTTAAACGGAATTGGAGCTAGTTAACTATGGTTAATTAAGTTAACGATGGTTTCTGACCAAGTGGAATGGAATGAGCTTAAATTGAGTGGATTAGGCTTAATGAATTGATAAGGAAGGCAATTGGATTAATTGAATGAGTTTTAGACTCAAACTAAGAGAATTGAGGATCAAATGGATCGGAAATACCCCGAGTTATTCGTTCAGGTAATCCTAATTTGAATTGCGATCGGGGGACCGAACGATTCTAAAAGTTTAAGGGAAATGTCAGGCCCCGTCCCGAGTTAATTGAGATTAACTCTGGTTAAACGGAATTGAAGCTAGTTAACTATGGTCAATTAAGCTAACGATGGTTTATGACCAAGTGGAATGGAATGAGCTTATTTAGCTTATATAAGCTTATAAACTGCACATAAGTCCTACTCATTTCTCTCATTTCCAATTCAAGCCAAACACAAGATCACTTAATCTAATTCTCGTCGAACGACTTCGTGTCTTTTATGAAAGTTAATGTACTCGTCGAGATACACGTGTTGGTATCACGAGTTTCCATATACAACAAAACACGTACGAATTCATATTTATGAAAAAGTCCTCAATTCTCTTAGTTTGAGTCTAAAACTCATTCAATTAATTCAATTGCCTTCCTCATCAATTCGTTAAGCCCAATCCACTCAACTTAAGTGAATTCCATTCCACTTGGTCATAAACCATCGTCAACTTAATTAACCATAGTTAACTAGCTTCAATTCCGTCTGGCCAGAGTTAATCTCGATTAACTCGTTCAGGCTGCTGTTGCTGCCTTGGCTGTTGCCTCTGCCGATTGACGTTGCTGCCCTTGACGTTGAGGCTGTGGTTGCTGTTGCCTAGGAGGAGCTGGCAAGGCTAATCTCTGCGGAGGAGCAGGAAGTGCTGCTTGATTCTGAGCAGGCTGCTGATACGGAGCTTTCACCTCTCTCCTAGCCTTAGGACAATATGCCATCTCGTGTTCCATAGAACCACAAACTAAGCATGCACCAGTAGTCCTCCAACACAACTCAGTCCTGTGAGTTTTCCCACAAGTATAACAGACTGGTTTATTCTCTCTCCTCTCACTCTTCTCATCCCTTGGATTGGAGCGCTGTCTCTGCCTCTTGTGCCTAGACTGTCCTCCTTTCTTGTTCCCCTCACTGTCCTTCTTGGTGATCGCTGCTCCTGCTTCCTTTTCTCTCTGTACTTCCTCTGCTATATATGCCCTATCAACGGCACCATCAAACGTCGTAGGCTTCTGCCCAGCCAATACGATCGTCCTATATTCGGGATTTGAACCAAGGAGGAATCTCTTCACTTTCTTCGCTTCAGTATCTACCGACTCGGTAGCATACTTAGACAACTGTAAGAAAGTATAAACATATTCAGCCACAGTCAAACGCCCTTGTTTCATGTTCAGGAATTCCGATTCCTTCCGTTGCTGCACATGTTCTGGGACAAACTTCCTTCGAAACTGTTTCTTGAAAGCTTCCCATATTCCTTCAGATGGCATTGCCTGAAACTTATCCTTGACACTTTTCCACCCTGTATTTGCTCCCCCTCTAAACATAGTAGAGGTAAGTAACACTTTCTGCTTTTGAGTGCAGACTACTGTCTCAAACACATCTTCAATATGGTCCAGCCACTCATCAGCCTGTATCACACTTTCACTCCCATGGAACTCGGTGGCTCCTCTCTTTATGAATTTGTACGTATTTTGCTATATATGGAAACTCGTGATGCCAACACGTGTATCTCGGCGAGTACATTAACTTTCATAAAAGACACGAAGTCGTTTGACGAGAATTAGATCAAGTGATCTCGTGTTTGACTTGAATTGGAAATGAGAGAAATGAATAGGACTTATGTGCAATTTATAAGCTTATATAAGATATATTCCGAGTTAATCGAGATTGACTCTGGTTAAACGGAATTGGAGCTAGTTAACTATGGTTAATTAAGTTAACGATGGTTTCTGACCAAGTGGAATGGAATGAGCTTAAATTGAGTGGATTAGGCTTAATGAATTGATAAGGAAGGCAATTGGATTAATTGAATGAGTTTTAGACTCAAACTAAGAGAATTGAGGATCAAATGGATCGGAAATACCCCGAGTTATTCGTTCAGGTAATCCTAATTTGAATTGCGATCGGGGGACCGAACGATTCTAAAAGTTTAAGGGAAATGTCAGGCCCCGTCCCGAGTTAATTGAGATTAACTCTGGTTAAACGGAATTGAAGCTAGTTAACTATGGTCAATTAAGCTAACGATGGTTTATGACCAAGTGGAATGGAATGAGCTTATTTAGCTTATATAAGCTTATAAACTGCACATAAGTCCTACTCATTTCTCTCATTTCCAATTCAAGCCAAACACAAGATCACTTAATCTAATTCTCGTCGAACGACTTCGTGTCTTTTATGAAAGTTAATGTACTCGTCGAGATACACGTGTTGGTATCACGAGTTTCCATATACAACAAAACACGTACGAATTCATATTTATGAAAAAGTCCTCAATTCTCTTAGTTTGAGTCTAAAACTCATTCAATTAATTCAATTGCCTTCCTCATCAATTCGTTAAGCCCAATCCACTCAACTTAAGTGAATTCCATTCCACTTGGTCATAAACCATCGTCAACTTAATTAACCATAGTTAACTAGCTTCAATTCCGTCTGGCCAGAGTTAATCTCGATTAACTCGTTCAGGCTGCTGCTGCTGTTGCTGCCTTGGCTGTTGCCTCTGCCATTGACGTTGCTGCCCTTGACGTTGAGGCTGTGGTTGCTGTTGCCTAGGAGGAGCTGGCAAGGCTAATCTCTGCGGAGGAGCAGGAAGTGCTGCTTGATTCTGAGCAGGCTGCTGATACGGAGCTTTCACCTCTCTCCTAGCCTTAGGACAATATGCCATCTCGTGTTCCATAGAACCACAAACTAAGCATGCACCAGTAGTCCTCCAACACAACTCAGTCCTGTGAGTTTTCCCACAAGTATAACAGACTGGTTTATTCTCTCTCCTCTCACTCTTCTCATCCCTTGGATTGGAGCGCTGTCTCTGCCTCTTGTGCCTAGACTGTCCTCCTTTCTTGTTCCCCTCACTGTCCTTCTTGGTGATCGCGCTGCTCCTGCTTCCTTTTCTCTCTGTACTTCCTCTGCTATATATGCCCTATCAACGGCACCATCAAACGTCGTAGGCTTCTGCCCAGCCAATACGATCGTCCTATATTCGGGATTTGAACCAAGGAGGAATCTCTTCACTTTCTTCGCTTCAGTATCTACCGACTCGGTAGCATACTTAGACAACTGTAAGAAAGTATAAACATATTCAGCCACAGTCAAACGCCCTTGTTTCATGTTCAGGAATTCCGATTCCTTCCGTTGCTGCACATGTTCTGGGACAAACTTCCTTCGAAACTGTTTCTTGAAAGCTTCCCATATTCCTTCAGATGGCATTGCCTGAAACTTATCCTTGACACTTTTCCACCCTGTATTTGCTCCCCCTCTAAACATAGTAGAGGTAAGTAACACTTTCTGCTTTTGAGTGCAGACTACTGTCTCAAACACATCTTCAATATGGTCCAGCCACTCATCAGCCTGTATCACACTTTCACTCCCATGGAACTCGGTGGCTCCTCTCTTTATGAATTTGTACGTATTTTGCTATATATGGAAACTCGTGATGCCAACACGTGTATCTCGGCGAGTACATTAACTTTCATAAAAGACACGAAGTCGTTTGACGAGAATTAGATCAAGTGATCTCGTGTTTGACTTGAATTGGAAATGAGAGAAATGAATAGGACTTATGTGTCAATTTATAATAAGCTTATATAAGATATATTCCGAGTTAATCGAGATTGACTCTGGTTAAACGGAATTGGAGCTAGTTAACTATGGTTAATTAAGTTAACGATGGTTTCTGACCAAGTGGAATGGAATGAGCTTAAATTGAGTGGATTAGGCTTAATGAATTGATAAGGAAGGCAATTGGATTAATTGAATGAGTTTTAGACTCAAACTAAGAGAATTGAGGATCAAATGGATCGGAAATACCCCGAGTTATTCGTTCAGGTAATCCTAATTTGAATTGCGATCGGGGGACCGAACGATTCTAAAAGTTTAAGGGAAATGTCAGGCCCCGTCCCGAGTTAATTGAGATTAACTCTGGTTAAACGGAATTGAAGCTAGTTAACTATGGTCAATTAAGCTAACGATGGTTTATGACCAAGTGGAATGGAATGAGCTTATTTAGCTTATATAAGCTTATAAACTGCACATAAGTCCTACTCATTTCTCTCATTTCCAATTCAAGCCAAACACAAGATCACTTAATCTAATTCTCGTCGAACGACTTCGTGTCTTTTATGAAAGTTAATGTACTCGTCGAGATACACGTGTTGGTATCACGAGTTTCCATATACAACAAAACACGTACGAATTCATATTTATGAAAAAGTCCTCAATTCTCTTAGTTTGAGTCTAAAACTCATTCAATTAATTCAATTGCCTTCCTCATCAATTCGTTAAGCCCAATCCACTCAACTTAAGTGAATTCCATTCCACTTGGTCATAAACCATCGTCAACTTAATTAACCATAGTTAACTAGCTTCAATTCCGTCTGGCCAGAGTTAATCTCGATTAACTCGTTCAGGCTGCTGTTGCTGCCTTGGCTGTTGCCTCTGCCATTGACGTTGCTGCCCTTGACGTTGAGGCTGTGGTTGCTGTTGCCTAGGAGGAGCTGGCAAGGCTAATCTCTGCGGAGGAGCAGGAAGTGCTGCTTGATTCTGAGCAGGCTGCTGATACGGAGCTTTCACCTCTCTCCTAGCCTTAGGACAATATGCCATCTCGTGTTCCATAGAACCACAAACTAAGCATGCACCAGTAGTCCTCCAACACAACTCAGTCCTGTGAGTTTTCCCACAAGTATAACAGACTGGTTTATTCTCTCTCCTCTCACTCTTCTCATCCCTTGGATTGGAGCGCTGTCTCTGCCTCTTGTGCCTAGACTGTCCTCCTTTCTTGTTCCCCTCACTGTCCTTCTTGGTGATCGCTGCTCCTGCTTCCTTTTCTCTCTGTACTTCCTCTGCTATATATGCCCTATCAACGGCACCATCAAACGTCGTAGGCTTCTGCCCAGCCAATACGATCGTCCTATATTCGGGATTTGAACCAAGGAGGAATCTCTTCACTTTCTTCGCTTCAGTATCTACCGACTCGGTAGCATACTTAGACAACTGTAAGAAAGTATAAACATATTCAGCCACAGTCAAACGCCCTTGTTTCATGTTCAGGAATTCCGATTCCTTCCGTTGCTGCACATGTTCTGGGACAAACTTCCTTCGAAACTGTTTCTTGAAAGCTTCCCATATTCCTTCAGATGGCATTGCCTGAAACTTATCCTTGACACTTTTCCACCCTGTATTTGCTCCCCCTCTAAACATAGTAGAGGTAAGTAACACTTTCTGCTTTTGAGTGCAGACTACTGTCTCAAACACATCTTCAATATGGTCCAGCCACTCATCAGCCTGTATCACACTTTCACTCCCATGGAACTCGGTGGCTCCTCTCTTTATGAATTTGTACGTATTTTGCTATATATGGAAACTCGTGATGCCAACACGTGTATCTCGGCGAGTACATTAACTTTCATAAAAGACACGAAGTCGTTTGACGAGAATTAGATTAAGTGATCTCGTGTTTGACTTGAATTGGAAATGAGAGAAATGAATAGGACTTATGTGCAATTTATAAGCTTATATAAGATATATTCCGAGTTAATCGAGATTGACTATGGTTAATTAAGTTAACGATGGTTTCTGACCAAGTGGAATGGAATGAGCTTAAATTGAGTGGATTAGGCTTAATGAATTGATAAGGAAGGCAATTGGATTAATTGAATGAGTTTTAGACTCAAACTAAGAGAATTGAGGATCAAATGGATCGGAAATACCCCGAGTTATTCGTTCAGGTAATCCTAATTTGAATTGCGATCGGGGGACCGAACGATTCTAAAAGTTTAAGGGAAATGTCAGGCCCCGTCCCGAGTTAATTGAGATTAACTCTGGTTAAACGGAATTGAAGCTAGTTAACTATGGTCAATTAAGCTAACGATGGTTTATGACCAAGTGGAATGGAATGAGCTTATTTAGCTTATATAAGCTTATAAACTGCACATAAGTCCTACTCATTTCTCTCATTTCCAATTCAAGCCAAACACAAGATCACTTAATCTAATTCTCGTCGAACGACTTCGTGTCTTTTATGAAAGTTAATGTACTCGTCGAGATACACGTGTTGGTATCACGAGTTTCCATATACAACAAAACACGTACGAATTCATATTTATGAAAAAGTCCTCAATTCTCTTAGTTTGAGTCTAAAACTCATTCAATTAATTCAATTGCCTTCCTCATCAATTCGTTAAGCCCAATCCACTCAACTTAAGTGAATTCCATTCCACTTGGTCATAAACCATCGTCAACTTAATTAACCATAGTTAACTAGCTTCAATTCCGTCTGGCCAGAGTTAATCTCGATTAACTCGTTCAGGCTGCTGTTGCTGCCTTGGCTGTTGCCTCTGCCATTGACGTTGCTGCCCTTGACGTTGAGGCTGTGGTTGCTGTTGCCTAGGAGGAGCTGGCAAGGCTAATCTCTGCGGAGGAGCAGGAAGTGCTGCTTGATTCTGAGCAGGCTGCTGATACGGAGCTTTCACCTCTCTCCTAGCCTTAGGACAATATGCCATCTCGTGTTCCATAGAACCACAAACTAAGCATGCACCAGTAGTGTCCTCCAACACAACTCAGTCCTGTGAGTTTTCCCACAAGTATAACAGACTGGTTTATTCTCTCTCCTCTCACTCTTCTCATCCCTTGGATTGGAGCGCTGTCTCTGCCTCTTGTGCCTAGACTGTCCTCCTTTCTTGTTCCCCTCACTGTCCTTCTTGGTGATCGCTGCTCCTGCTTCCTTTTCTCTCTGTACTTCCTCTGCTATATATGCCCTATCAACGGCGCCATCAAACGTCGTAGGCTTCTGCCCAGCCAATACGATCGTCTTATATTCGGGATTTGAACCAAGGAGGAATCTCTTCACTTTCTTCGCTTCAGTATCTACCGACTCGGTAGCATACTTAGACAACTGTAAGAAAGTATAAACATATTCAGCCACAGTCAAACGACCTTGTTTCATGTTCAGGAATTCCGATTCCTTCCGTTGCTGCACATGTTCTGGGACAAACTTCCTTCGAAACTGTTTCTTGAAAGCTTCCCATATTCCTTCAGATGGCATTGCCTGAAACTTATCCTTGACACTTTTCCACCATGTATTTGCTCCCCCTCTAAACATAGTAGAGGTAAGTAACACTTTCTGCTTTTGAGTGCAGACTACTGTCTCAAACACATCTTCAATATGGTCCAGCCACTCATCAGCCTGTATCACACTTTCACTCCCATGGAACTCGGTGGCTCCTCTCTTTATGAATTTGTACGTATTTTGCTATATATGGAAACTCGTGATGCCAACACGTGTATCTCGGCGAGTACATTAACTTTCATAAAAGACACGAAGTCGTTTGACGAGAATTAGATAAGTGATCTCGTGTTTGACTTGAATTGGAAATGAGAGAAATGAATAGGACTTATGTGCAATTTATAAGCTTATATAAGATATATTCCGAGTTAATCGAGATTGACTCTGGTTAAACGGAATTGGAGCTAGTTAACTATGGTTAATTAAGTTAACGATGGTTTCTGACCAAGTGGAATGGAATGAGCTTAAATTGAGTGGATTAGGCTTAATGAATTGATAAGGAAGGCAATTGGATTAATTGAATGAGTTTTAGACTCAAACTAAGAGAATTGAGGATCAAATGGATCGGAAATACCCCGAGTTATTCGTTCAGGTAATCCTAATTTGAATTGCGATCGGGGGACCGAACGATTCTAAAAGTTTAAGGGAAATGTCAGGCCCCGTCCCGAGTTAATTGAGATTAACTCTGGTTAAACGGAATTGAAGCTAGTTAACTATGGTTAATTAAGCTAACGATGGTTTATGACCAAGTGGAATGGAATGAGCTTATTTAGCTTATATAAGCTTATAAACTGCACATAAGTCCTACTCATTTCTCTCATTTCCAATTCAAGCCAAACACAAGATCACTTAATCTAATTCTCGTCGAACGACTTCGTGTCTTTTATTAAAGTTAATGTACTCGTCGAGATACACGTGTTGGTATCACGAGTTTCCATATACAACAAAACACGTACGAATTCATATTTATGAAAAAGTCCTCAATTCTCTTAGTTTGAGTCTAAAACTCATTCAATTAATTCAATTGCCTTCCTCATCAATTCGTTAAGCCCAATCCACTCAACTTAAGTGAATTCCATTCCACTTGGTCATAAACCATCGTCAACTTAATTAACCATAGTTAACTAGCTTCAATTCCGTCTGGCCAGAGTTAATCTCGATTAACTCGTTCAGGCTGCTGTTGCAGCCTTGGCTGTTGCCTATGCCATTGACGTTGCTGTCCTTGACGTTGAGGCTGTGCTTGCTGTTGCCTAGGAGGAGCTGGCAAGGCTAATCTCTGCGGAGGAGCAGGAAGTGCTGCTTGATTCTGAGCAGGCTGCTGATACGGAGCTTTCACCTCTCTCCTAGCCTTAGGACAATATGCCATCTCGTGTTCCATAGAACCACAAACTAAGCATGCACCAGTAGTCCTCCAACACAACTCAGTCCTGTGAGTTTTCCCACAAGTATAACAGACTGGTTTATTCTCTCTCCTCTCACTCTTCTCATCCCTTGGATTGGAGCGCTGTCTCTGCCTCTTGTGCCTAGACTGTCCTCCTTTCTTGTTCCCCTCACTGTCCTTCTTGGTGATCGCTGCTCCTGCTTCCTTTTCTCTCTGTACTTCCTCTGCTATATATGCCCTATCAACGGCACCATCAAACGTCGTAGGCTTCTGCCCAGCCAATACGATCGTCTTATATTCGGGATTTGAACCAAGGAGGAATCTCTTCACTTTCTTCGCTTCAGTATCTACCAACTCGGTAGCATACTTAGACAACTGTAAGAAAGTATAAACATATTCAGCCACAGTCAAACGACCTTGTTTCATGTTCAGGAATTCCGATTCCTTCCGTTGCTGCACATGTTCTGGGACAAACTTCCTTCGAAACTGTTTCTTGAAAGCTTCCCATATTCCTTCAGATGGCATTGCCTGAAACTTATCCTTGACACTTTTCCACCATGTATTTGCTCCCCCCTCTAAACATAGTAGAGGTAAGTAGTAACACTTTCTGCTTTTGAGTGCAGACTACTGTCTCAAACACATCTTCAATATGGTCCAGCCACTCATCAGCCTGTATCACACTTTCACTCCCATGGAACTCGGTGGCTCCTCTCTTTATGAATTTGTACGTATTTTGCTATATATGGAAACTCGTGATGCCAACACGTGTATCTCGGCGAGTACATTAACTTTCATAAAAGACACGAAGTCGTTTGACGAGAATTAGATTAAGTGATCTCGTGTTTGACTTGAATTGGAAATGAGAGAAATGAATAGGACTTATGTGCAATTTATAAGCTTATATAAGATATATTCCGAGTTAATCGAGATTGACTCTGGTTAAACGGAATTGGAGCTAGTTAACTATGGTTAATTAAGTTAACGATGGTTTCTGACCAAGTGGAATGGAATGAGCTTAAATTGAGTGGATTAGGCTTAATGAATTGATAAGGAAGGCAATTGGATTAATTGAATGAGTTTTAGACTCAAACTAAGAGAATTGAGGATCAAATGGATCGGAAATACCCCGAGTTATTCGTTCAGGTAATCCTAATTTGAATTGCGATCGGGGGACCGAACGATTCTAAAAGTTTAAGGGAAATGTCAGGCCCCGTCCCGAGTTAATTGAGATTAACTCTGGTTAAACGGAATTGAAGCTAGTTAACTATGGTTAATTAAGCTAACGATGGTTTATGACCAAGTGGAATGGAATGAGCTTATTTAGCTTATATAAGCTTATAAACTGCACATAAGTCCTACTCATTTCTCTCATTTCCAATTCAAGCCAAACACAAGATCACTTAATCTAATTCTCGTCGAACGACTTCGTGTCTTTTATTAAAGTTAATGTACTCGTCGAGATACACGTGTTGGTATCACGAGTTTCCATATACAACAAAACACGTACGAATTCATATTTATGAAAAAGTCCTCAATTCTCTTAGTTTGAGTCTAAAACTCATTCAATTAATTCAATTGCCTTCCTCATCAATTCGTTAAGCCCAATCCACTCAATCTAAGTGAATTCCATTCCACTTGGTCATAAACCATCGTCAACTTAATTAACCATAGTTAACTAGCTTCAATTCCGTCTGGCCAGAGTTAATCTCGATTAACTCGTTCAGGCTGCTGTTGCTGCCTTGGCTGTTGCCTCTGCCATTGACGTTGCTGTCCTTGACGTTGAGGCTGTGGTTGCTGTTGCCTAGGAGGAGCTGGCAAGGCTAATCTCTGCGGAGGAGCAGGAAGTGCTGCTTGATTCTGAGCAGGCTGCTGATACGGAGCTTTCACCTCTCTCCTAGCCTTAGGACAATATGCCATCTCGTGTTCCATAGAACCACAAACTAAGCATGCACCAGTAGTCCTCCAACACAACTCAGTCCTGTGAGTTTTCCCACAAGTATAACAGACTGGTTTATTCTCTCTCCTCTCACTCTTCTCATCCCTTGGATTGGAGCGCTGTCTCTGCCTCTTGTGCCTAGACTGTCCTCCTTTCTTGTTCCCCTCACTGTCCTTCTTGGTGATCGCTGCTCCTGCTTCCTTTTCTCTCTGTACTTCCTCTGCTATATATGCCCTATCAACGGCACCATCAAACGTCGTAGGCTTCTGCCCAGCCAATACGATCGTCTTATATTCGGGATTTGAACCAAGGAGGAATCTCTTCACTTTCTTCGCTTCAGTATCTACCAACTCGGTAGCATACTTAGACAACTGTAAGAAAGTATAAACATATTCAGCCACAGTCAAACGACCTTGTTTCATGTTCAGGAATTCCGATTCCTTCCGTTGCTGCACATGTTCTGGGACAAACTTCCTTCGAAACTGTTTCTTGAAAGCTTCCCATATTCCTTCAGATGGCATTGCCTGAAACTTATCCTTGACACTTTTCCACCATGTATTTGCTCCCCCTCTAAACATAGTAGAGGTAAGTAACACTTTCTGCTTTTGAGTGCAGACTACTGTCTCAAACACATCTTCAATATGGTCCAGCCACTCATCAGCCTGTATCACACTTTCACTCCCATGGAACTCGGTGGCTCCTCTCTTTATGAATTTGTACGTATTTTTGCTATATATGGAAACTCGTGATGCCAACACGTGTATCTCGGCGAGTACATTAACTTTCATAAAAGACACGAAGTCGTTTGACGAGAATTAGATTAAGTGATCTCGTGTTTGACTTGAATTGGAAATGAGAGAAATGAATAGGACTTATGTGCAATTTATAAGCTTATATAAGATATATTCCGAGTTAATCGAGATTGACTCTGGTTAAACGGAATTGGAGCTAGTTAACTATGGTTAATTAAGTTAACGATGGTTTCTGACCAAGTGGAATGGAATGAGCTTAAATTGAGTGGATTAGGCTTAATGAATTGATAAGGAAGGCAATTGGATTAATTGAATGAGTTTTAGACTCAAACTAAGAGAATTGAGGATCAAATGGATCGGAAATACCCCGAGTTATTCGTTCAGGTAATCCTAATTTGAATTGCGATCGGGGGACCGAACGATTCTAAAAGTTTAAGGGAAATGTCAGGCCCCGTCCCGAGTTAATTGAGATTAACTCTGGTTAAACGGAATTGAAGCTAGTTAACTATGGTTAATTAAGCTAACGATGGTTTATGACCAAGTGGAATGGAATGAGCTTATTTAGCTTATATAAGCTTATAAACTGCACATAAGTCCTACTCATTTCTCTCATTTCCAATTCAAGCCAAACACAAGATCACTTAATCTAATTCTCGTCGAACGACTTCGTGTCTTTTATTAAAGTTAATGTACTCGTCGAGATACACGTGTTGGTATCACGAGTTTCCATATACAACAAAACACGTACGAATTCATATTTATGAAAAAGTCCTCAATTCTCTTAGTTTGAGTCTAAAACTCATTCAATTAATTCAATTGCCTTCCTCATCAATTCGTTAAGCCCAATCCACTCAATTTAAGTGAATTCCATTCCACTTGGTCATAAACCATCGTCAACTTAATTAACCATAGTTAACTAGCTTCAATTCCGTCTGGCCAGAGTTAATCTCGATTAACTCGTTCAGGCTGCTGTTGCTGCCTTGGCTGTTGCCTCTGCCATTGACGTTGCTGTCCTTGACGTTGAGGCTGTGGTTGCTGTTGCCTAGGAGGAGCTGGCAAGGCTAATCTCTGCGGAGGAGCAGGAAGTGCTGCTTGATTCTGAGCAGGCTGCTGATACGGAGCTTTCACCTCTCTCCTAGCCTTAGGACAATATGCCATCTCGTGTTCCATAGAACCACAAACTAAGCATGCACCAGTAGTCCTCCAACACAACTCAGTCCTGTGAGTTTTCCCACAAGTATAACAGACTGGTTTATTCTCTCTCCTCTCACTCTTCTCATCCCTTGGATTGGAGCGCTGTCTCTGCCTCTTGTGCCTAGACTGTCCTCCTTTCTTGTTCCCCTCACTGTCCTTCTTGGTGATCGCTGCTCCTGCTTCCTTTTCTCTCTGTACTTCCTCTGCTATATATGCCCTATCAACGGCACCATCAAACGTCGTAGGCTTCTGCCCAGCCAATACGATCGTCTTATATTCGGGATTTGAACCAAGGAGGAATCTCTTCACTTTCTTCGCTTCAGTATCTACCAACTCGGTAGCATACTTAGACAACTGTAAGAAAGTATAAACATATTCAGCCACAGTCAAACGACCTTGTTTCATGTTCAGGAATTCCGATTCCTTCCGTTGCTGCACATGTTCTGGGACAAACTTCCTTCGAAACTGTTTCTTGAAAGCTTCCCATATTCCTTCAGATGGCATTGCCTGAAACTTATCCTTGACACTTTTCCACCATGTATTTGCTCCCCCCTCTAAACATAGTAGAGGTAAGTAACACTTTCTGCTTTTGAGTGCAGACTACTGTCTCAAACACATCTTCAATATGGTCCAGCCACTCATCAGCCTGTATCACACTTTCACTCCCATGGAACTCGGTGGCTCCTCTCTTTATGAATTTGTACGTATTTTGCTATATATGGAAACTCGTGATGCCAACACGTGTATCTCGGCGAGTACATTAACTTTCATAAAAGACACGAAGTCGTTTGACGAGAATTAGATTAAGTGATCTCGTGTTTGACTTGAATTGGAAATGAGAGAAATGAATAGGACTTATGTGCAATTTATAAGCTTATATAAGATATATTCCGAGTTAATCGAGATTGACTCTGGTTAAACGGAATTGGAGCTAGTTAACTATGGTTAATTAAGTTAACGATGGTTTCTGACCAAGTGGAATGGAATGAGCTTAAATTGAGTGGATTAGGCTTAATGAATTGATAAGGAAGGCAATTGGATTAATTGAATGAGTTTTAGACTCAAACTAAGAGAATTGAGGATCAAATGGATCGGAAATACCCCGAGTTATTCGTTCAGGTAATCCTAATTTGAATTGCGATCGGGGGACCGAACGATTCTAAAAGTTTAAGGGAAATGTCAGGCCCCGTCCCGAGTTAATTGAGATTAACTCTGGTTAAACGGAATTGAAGCTAGTTAACTATGGTTAATTAAGCTAACGATGGTTTATGACCAAGTGGAATGGAATGAGCTTATTTAGCTTATATAAGCTTATAAACTGCACATAAGTCCTACTCATTTCTCTCATTTCCAATTCAAGCCAAACACAAGATCACTTAATCTAATTCTCGTCGAACGACTTCGTGTCTTTTATTAAAGTTAATGTACTCGTCGAGATACACGTGTTGGTATCACGAGTTTCCATATACAACAAAACACGTACGAATTCATATTTATGAAAAAGTCCTCAATTCTCTTAGTTTGAGTCTAAAACTCATTCAATTAATTCAATTGCCTTCCTCATCAATTCGTTAAGCCCAATCCACTCAATTTAAGTGAATTCCATTCCACTTGGTCATAAACCATCGTCAACTTAATTAACCATAGTTAACTAGCTTCAATTCCGTCTGGCCAGAGTTAATCTCGATTAACTCGTTCAGGCTGCTGTTGCTGCCTTGGCTGTTGCCTCTGCCATTGACGTTGCTGTCCTTGACGTTGAGGCTGTGCTTGCTGTTGCCTAGGAGGAGCTGGCAAGGCTAATCTCTGCGGAGGAGCAGGAAGTGCTGCTTGATTCTGAGCAGGCTGCTGATACGGAGCTTTCACCTCTCTCCTGGCCTTAGGACAATATGCCATCTCGTGTTCCATAGAACCACAAACTAAGCATGCACCAGTAGTCCTCCAACACAACTCAGTCCTGTGAGTTTTCCCACAAGTATAACAGACTGGTTTATTCTCTCTCCTCTCACTCTTCTCATCCCTTGGATTGGAGCGCTGTCTCTGCCTCTTGTGCCTAGACTGTCCTCCTTTCTTGTTCCCCTCACTGTCCTCCTTGGTGATCGCTGCTCCTGCTTCCTTTTCTCTCTGTACTTCCTCTGCTATATATGCCCTATCAACGGCACCATCAAACGTCGTAGGCTTCTGCCCAGCCAATACGATCGTCTTATATTCGGGATTTGAACCAAGGAGGAATCTCTTCACTTTCTTCGCTTCAGTATCTACCAACTCGGTAGCATACTTAGACAACTGTAAGAAAGTATAAACATATTCAGCCACAGTCAAACGACCTTGTTTCATGTTCAGGAATTCCGATTCCTTCCGTTGCTGCACATGTTCTGGGACAAACTTCCTTCGAAACTGTTTCTTGAAAGCTTCCCATATTCCTTCAGATGGCATTGCCTGAAACTTATCCTTGACACTTTTCCACCATGTATTTGCTCCCCCCTCTAAACATAGTAGAGGTAAGTAACACTTTCTGCTTTTGAGTGCAGACTACTGTCTCAAACACATCTTCAATATGGTCCAGCCACTCATCAGCCTGTATCACACTTTCACTCCCATGGAACTCGGTGGCTCCTCTCTTTATGAATTTGTACGTATTTTTGCTATATATGGAAACTCGTGATGCCAACACGTGTATCTCGGCGAGTACATTAACTTTCATAAAAGACACGAAGTCGTTTGACGAGAATTAGATTAAGTGATCTCGTGTTTGACTTGAATTGGAAATGAGAGAAATGAATAGGACTTATGTGCAATTTATAAGCTTATATAAGATATATTCCGAGTTAATCGAGATTGACTCTGGTTAAACGGAATTGGAGCTAGTTAACTATGGTTAATTAAGTTAACGATGGTTTCTGACCAAGTGGAATGGAATGAGCTTAAATTGAGTGGATTAGGCTTAATGAATTGATAAGGAAGGCAATTGGATTAATTGAATGAGTTTTAGACTCAAACTAAGAGAATTGAGGATCAAATGGATCGGAAATACCCCGAGTTATTCGTTCAGGTAATCCTAATTTGAATTGCGATCGGGGGACCGAACGATTCTAAAAGTTTAAGGGAAATGTCAGGCCCCGTCCCGAGTTAATTGAGATTAACTCTGGTTAAACGGAATTGAAGCTAGTTAACTATGGTTAATTAAGCTAACGATGGTTTATGACCAAGTGGAATGGAATGAGCTTATTTAGCTTATATAAGCTTATAAACTGCACATAAGTCCTACTCATTTCTCTCATTTCCAATTCAAGCCAAACACAAGATCACTTAATCTAATTCTCGTCGAACGACTTCGTGTCTTTTATTAAAGTTAATGTACTCGTCGAGATACACGTGTTGGTATCACGAGTTTCCATATACAACAAAACACGTACGAATTCATATTTATGAAAAAGTCCTCAATTCTCTTAGTTTGAGTCTAAAACTCATTCAATTAATTCAATTGCCTTCCTCATCAATTCGTTAAGCCCAATCCACTCAATTTAAGTGAATTCCATTCCACTTGGTCATAAACCATCGTCAACTTAATTAACCATAGTTAACTAGCTTCAATTCCGTCTGGCCAGAGTTAATCTCGATTAACTCGTTCAGGCTGCTGTTGCTGCCTTGGCTGTTGCCTCTGCCATTGACGTTGCTGTCCTTGACGTTGAGGCTGTGGTTGCTGTTGCCTAGGAGGAGCTGGCAAGGCTAATCTCTGCGGAGGAGCAGGAAGTGCTGCTTGATTCTGAGCAGGCTGCTGATACGGAGCTTTCACCTCTCTCCTGGCCTTAGGACAATATGCCATCTCGTGTTCCATAGAACCACAAACTAAGCATGCACCAGTAGTCCTCCAACACAACTCAGTCCTGTGAGTTTTCCCACAAGTATAACAGACTGGTTTATTCTCTCTCCTCTCACTCTTCTCATCCCTTGGATTGGAGCGCTGTCTCTGCCTCTTGTGCCTAGACTGTCCTCCTTTCTTGTTCCCCTCACTGTCCTTCTTGGTGATCGCTGCTCCTGCTTCCTTTTCTCTCTGTACTTCCTCTGCTATATATGCCCTATCAACGGCACCATCAAACGTCGTAGGCTTCTGCCCAGCCAATACGATCGTCTTATATTCGGGATTTGAACCAAGGAGGAATCTCTTCACTTTCTTCGCTTCAGTATCTACCAACTCGGTAGCATACTTAGACAACTGTAAGAAAGTATAAACATATTCAGCCACAGTCAAACGACCTTGTTTCATGTTCAGGAATTCCGATTCCTTCCGTTGCTGCACATGTTCTGGGACAAACTTCCTTCGAAACTGTTTCTTGAAAGCTTCCCATATTCCTTCAGATGGCATTGCCTGAAACTTATCCTTGACACTTTTCCACCATGTATTTGCTCCCCACTCTAAACATAGTAGAGGTAAGTAACACTTTCTGCTTTTGAGTGCAGACTACTGTCTCAAACACATCTTCAATATGGTCCAGCCACTCATCAGCCTGTATCACACTTTCACTCCCATGGAACTCGGTGGCTCCTCTCTTTATGAATTTGTACGTATTTTTCTATATATGGAAACTCGTGATGCCAACACGTGTATCTCGGCGAGTACATTAACTTTCATAAAAGACACGAAGTCGTTTGACGAGAATTAGATTAAGTGATCTCGTGTTTGACTTGAATTGGAAATGAGAGAAATGAATAGGACTTATGTGCAATTTATAAGCTTATATAAGATATATTCCGAGTTAATCGAGATTGACTCTGGTTAAACGGAATTGGAGCTAGTTAACTATGGTTAATTAAGTTAACGATGGTTTCTGACCAAGTGGAATGGAATGAGCTTAAATTGAGTGGATTAGGCTTAATGAATTGATAAGGAAGGCAATTGGATTAATTGAATGAGTTTTAGACTCAAACTAAGAGAATTGAGGATCAAATGGATCGGAAATACCCCGAGTTATTCGTTCAGGTAATCCTAATTTGAATTGCGATCGGGGACCGAACGATTCTAAAAGTTTAAGGGAAATGTCAGGCCCCGTCCCGAGTTAATTGAGATTAACTCTGGTTAAACGGAATTGAAGCTAGTTAACTATGGTTAATTAAGCTAACGATGGTTTATGACCAAGTGGAATGGAATGAGCTTATTTAGCTTATATAAGCTTATAA
>QPKB01000752.1:0-20710 GCA_003546025.1 Camphora micrantha
GGCAGTAGTGTCCTCGGCACTATTAAAAGCCCATGCATTTATGCCATCTTGAAGACCTCCAAAGCGTTTCACCATACTCGAAGGCGCTCGAACAATGCCTTGAGAGAAGCCCAACTGCAATGCAAAGTGCGAGGGGACATACTGCTAGATATCGACAAAAAATATGTTTATGGTACACCATTATGCCAACACGTATGTTGAAAAGCCACCCTTTCTCTGCATTGGTTTGCAAATAGTGCCTTCCCGACTTTGTCCTGGTGGAATCATGGGAGACACCAAAATTAAAAGCCTTCTTCCACAGACCCGAAGAGAGCTTCACTGAAGACTGCCCTATCTCAACGTCCTTGTACCGTCAGATCCTCAAACGGGCAAACGAAAGAGATCCGAAAACGGCTGTCCCCCTAGCCAATCGAATCATAAATGGGTCATCATCCTGTACGGCGCCCAATTGGTGGAAGCCAAGACAGTAGTATACGTACCACGTGTAGAAAATATGGGCTAAAAATACCCTATTCATAAGGAGTCGAAACTGAACCAGAAAATCAGCAGCCTGCAGTTTGGTGCACAAATAAGAGTAAAGATCAGGCACCAAAGTAAGATGCTCTTCGAACACCATCTAACAAGCCGAAAAATACAATGCAACCTGATGTGCGTTCCATCTCCACTTGCAAAGACAGCCTCACCCAGCCAGTAAGTGAGGTAAACAGCGAGATCTCTCCGCAGTGCAATGTCAGAACAAATGGCATATGTACCCGCAAAGAATTCCTTCAAGTCTTCCAGCATGACAAAAGGCTTCTTAGCCCTAGCTCCCCGGGTCATGCTATCAGGAGACTCCTCGCTGTCAAAGAAGTTGGGGGACGAAGAGCTGAAACTCTTCCAACTGCTAGACCGGACTTTCGAGCCATCTTTCTCCCTCAAAGAATCATAGAAGATGACGAGGTGAAAGTACAAAAGCCTAAACTCCTCAGACTGCTCCTTAAAGACGCTGTCAATAGGCATGAACTGCTTATAAAGTTTGCCGAGGATAGCGCTCAGTTCCTTCAAAGAAAAAACCAATCTCACTGTTCGTTACAATGAAGGTATTGGTTTGTGGAATGAATGACCCCAACATAGCCATGAAGGCCTCATCGAAAAAGATCACTGTCTTTCTAAAAGAACGGACCACATCGAAAATCTTGCTTCCTTCAAAACGGCGCCACCAATCTGCAGGACACGATCAGTCCATGACTTCCAACCGGAGTCAGCACTGAAACAGCCACGAAGTCGAAAAGGCTTCACCCAGCTACTGTCGTCGCCGCTGCAAATACCAAGGCCCATCGGTCTTAAATTGACCGATGGATAATCAGAGCCTTGGTAGCCACTGGCTGGCATCAACATGTCCATACGAGCAGGCAACTTGCTCATACAACCGGAAGGAGCGCCAACAAAAATCCTGGACTTGATGACGCTAGTCCTCTTCACCCAGCTTGGAGGATCTTCCCTCTTAGAGCATGTGGGGGAAAGGCTCAGGATCAAGATAGTACGATCAAAGGTCGACCGGGTAGCAACATTTCTCTTCTCACCATCAGCTTTGTAAGAGAACTGGAAACATCTCCTTTGGTATTTCATGTCGTCAGGGACTGCATCACCAAAAAAAAAGGTAAGCTTGGGCACAATGCTCTGATCATCCATAACCCAAGGACGACTACTTACCCTGATCTTGTAAAACTCTTCATCCTTGAGAGCAATCAATCATTGCCTCATCTCATCCCTATTGAGAGAGTCACACTCTTCCAAGTTTTTCTCCATAAACTGGACCTTCTCCCAAGCTTGCTGAACGGCCGCATTGGAAGATGTAGCAAACCGACGAGGTACGTTAGTAGCAAGCCCCTTACCCTAGTCCGTTCTGGAGGAACCACTTGCGAAGGTTGGAAAAGAAAAGATCAAACACCAAAATGACGGAATTTTGCTAAAAAAAAATATGGCAAAATTCCGTCTTGATTCCGGGGCAATTTTGAGGAGAAAGAAAGCACCCCGAAAAGGATAGGAAGCTTAAAGATGAGCTCAACATCGCTGCGAGCTCATAATCAATGGAGGAGGATTCTCAAAGAAGGCTCGGACTCAAACATTGCTACGAGATCAAGCGAATCTTCTCAAATCTTCGCAAGATCGAAAAAGGGCTCAACATTGCTGCGAGCTCCAAATCCCAAAACTTGCAAAGATTTTTAGGTATGCACAATCATATCGTTCTCCCAATCCAAACTACAAAAATAATGCATAGAAATTTCTTTCCACGTATTAGATGCTAGGAAACCCTTGACAAAAGTTTGACCAATTCCAATCCATCTTGGTCAAAACCAATCAAACTTTGTCCAAGCCAAAGCTCATGTTGTCTTTACCTAGAAATCCTAGCCTTTTATTTGATGCATAAAAAAAAAAGGGAAAAAGAAAATGCATGAATATATTGATTTGTATAAACCTCATTATCATAGTGAGCAAAAGAGAGAGAGAGAGAGAGAGAGAGAGAGAGAGAGAGAGAGAGAGAGAGAGAGAGAGAGAAACCTTCAAATAAAAAAGAAGGGGAAAGAAACACGTGGCCGTACGACCAGGTTCGTACGACCACACAAAAAAAAAAAAAGAAGAGAAAAAAAAAGAGAGAAAAGAAACACGTGAAAAAAAGAAAAAAGAAAAAAAACGTGTGAAAAAAAAGGAGCAAAACACGTGAAAAAAATAATTAAAAAAAGAACAAAAAAAGAGAATTTATCATCCTACTTCTACATGGAGTTTTCTTGAAAAAGAAGACTTACTTGAAGCCATTGATGAAGAAGAAGAAAAGCTAGGAGATCCTTGAAGAAGAAAAGCTCTTGGTCTTGAAGCACTCTTGAAGATTTTTGCAAAAGAAAACAATAAAAGCAAGAGATCCAATCTCCCCTTGCTTTTATAGAAGAGAGCAAACCAAAGAAGGAAACAAAGGAGAAAAGAAAGGAAGTAAGTGTTACAAATTAGCAACCTTCCCAAAAGAAAGATTCTTTGAGAAATTCTCTCCCAAAAGAGAGGAAACTTAAAAGATTCTCTCCCAAAGAAAGATATTTTGAGAAATTCTCACCCAAAGAAAGATACTTTGAGAAATTATCTTCCTAACAAAGGGAACATGAGAGATTCTCTCCAATTAGGGATATTTTAAGATATTCTCTATCCAAAGGAGATATTTTTAGATATTCTCTACAAAATGACACCACATGAGATCTAAGACATCTTTAAAGCTTAAGGTCTCATGGGTTAGCCCACATGAGGCAGGTTTGACCACCTAGGCACTAAAAGAGGCTTTTAGTCAAAGAAAAATCCCTCTTACCAAGAGCATACAAAAATGGTTCCATTCCTCTTTTGAGTTGATTGGACCATACAAAAAAAATAAAAATTCAGGCCTCATGAGTTTCCAAAAATCCAAACGATTCAACCTCATGAACGAGATTAAGCCAAAATCTTGAATTTAATATTTCGCAAAAAACCAAATCCTGGTCCCCTTGCTTGCCACATACAGCTTGTTAGGTCACATGGCCAAAACCAAAAACCAAACCCTAGTCCCCTAACTTGCCACATATAGCTTGTTAGGTCACAAGGCCAAAAACCAAAATCCAAATCCTGACCCCCTAACTTGCCACATACAGCTTGGTAGGTAACAAGGTCAAAAACCAAAAAACCCTTCTTGATCGCCTAATGTGCCACATAAAGCCCTTAGGTTCACTAGATAAAAAAGAAAAACCAAATCCAAAACCCAAATCTAAATCATTCATGTCATTTTCAAAACTTTGCCTTGAGATGGAACGTGATCCCTCTCACTACCATAAAATTCCCCCGGAAATTCAAAAGGCTACTCTACTAGAAGAAAATTACTTAAGACTCTAGGTGAAGTCAGAAGCTGTCCTTTAAAGTTCTCTTCGAGGCACACCAACGACAAAAGTTTTGCAACTCGTTGTTGTACCTCGACGGGGCATTTGTTGACACCAAAAATGTCACTTTGCCTCTTCAACATCGAAAGCTACATGAAGTCGCATCCTACTAAAAACAGGCAATGCCACTTC
The DNA here is from genome assembly GCA_003546025.1 of Camphora micrantha. Taxonomy (NCBI): domain Eukaryota; kingdom Viridiplantae; phylum Streptophyta; class Magnoliopsida; order Laurales; family Lauraceae; genus Camphora; species Camphora micrantha. Next base: position 4,062 of record QPKB01000752.1, read on the forward strand.
AAGCATCAAATCGTGTCAGAAGCAAACAAAAACTGCAAGATTCTTCAAAACAGCCAAAAGAAGAGTACACATAAAGTTTTGGGCCATTTTGACATCACTTGGACTAACTTCACTCTTCCAGCAATTGAATAGGAGCTTCTGGCGGTGGTGAAGACAAAGATCCTGATTCACAAAACAGAGCACACAACTGGCCTCAAAATGCCACTAGAAGGCTCTACATCAAATTTCAGGCATTCCGACATGATTTGGCCCAAAAAGGAAATAGTCGAGGCAGAGTCAGCTCTCCTCGACGGCGACAGTGTCAAAGACGTCAAATCTTTTATCAGAGCCTATGGATGGTCTCAAAATACCTCAACAAGGCTCCATGTCAAGTTTCAGGTCAAATCGACAACATTTTGACCCTACATCAACCCTTGAGCAGCAAAATCAAGCCTCTCAGCGGCGAGAACCACCGAGGCTATCACTCATCAAACAGAGCACATGGGTGACTTCAAAATGCTTCCAAAGGGCTACATGTCAAATTTCAAATAATTTCAACAACATTTGACCAGACTTTGACTCTCGAAAACCAAATCAGGCCTCTCGGCGGTGGAGCTCCCCGAGACCATGACTTCCAAATCAGAGCTAATGGATCATCTCAAAATGACTCCAATAGGCTCCCTGTCAAATTTTAGGTCAATTGGACATCAGCTGACCACATATCCAATTGGGACATCTTCCTCACGACCAAATCAAGTCTACTGGCAATGGGACCCCACACGGCTTCAAAACTCAAATAAAAGCCTATGGTTGGTCCTATCTATCGCTCAGGAGGCTTTACCTCAAATTTCAGGTCATTCAGACATCATTTGACCTAATTTTGACATCTGAAGGAAAATCGGCAACTCTGCACGACAAAGTCTTCAGCTTTTCCGAAAAATCAGAAACTTTGCTCCCCAATATGCAAGGCTTCTCGTCAAGTTTTTTACAGGAAAATAAGGCCAAAATATGTACAAAACAGTCAGAAAAAATACCGAAGAAAAAAGAATCGAAAAAATTGGAGAAACGACCGAAAGACTGCAACCAAAAGGGAAAAAATCCCCATGGTTGCGACCCTAGGTGTATGGTCACCGGCGACCTTGGAAATCTGGGATGCCGGATTTCCGCAGAGTGACCATTTTTCGGTCCCTTTTCACGTTTCGAGATGTCCGGCCCCTGCGGTTTTTAAAAATTTTGACTTTTGAAGCCTAGAATCCATCGATCTCCATCAATATCACAGATCTGCCGTCAAGAGCATCAAATCATCATCGATAGCTTCAAAATCGCCAAACCTGCTAACCAAGAAAACACACTTTCTGCCCGATCGATCGAGAAATCGACAGGACAGATGGTATCGGCCCACTGGTAGCAATCAATGTCTGAAGTTGCATGGTCATCCGACATCGATCAGCATGAAGATCCATCGTTGATCATCGCAAGAAGAATTCCAAAAGACGCGGCACGGCCCCCAACTCTTCAACTGCCCCGACGACCACTCAATGCAGTTAATTGACCCGTTTTATGACAACTTAATGCAGTCATTAACTCATTATTTTGGACAGCCCAATCAGAAGCAAGGAAAAAGGAGTTACAAGTCAAAGAAATCATGGCATTAAACCATGAAACTCCTCCCATCATGGAGATTAAAGGCAATTAAAAGCCCTTAATTCTCCACCGACCAATCATAAGCCAAGAAAAAGGAGTTACAAAACAAATGAATTAAAACTTGTAACTCCTCCCAATATGTGTCTTTATTACAATTAAGGCCCATAAACCCTCCTTAATGGCTACCATAGGCCTATAAAAGGAGGTCAAGCCAAGAAGAAAGGGTCCCAGAGAAAAAATCGATCTCCGAATCCAGACGGACAAAAATCCAGAGAATTGACGTTGCTATGAGGCTCCAACAACAAATTCTCTCCCTAGCATGAGCCTCTGCTAAGGCAGCCCACTTGGCCGCGACTTACGCCTCTAACTGCTCGAAACGTCGCCTAGCTTCGGTGACCTCCTTATCAAGGCGGTCAATGTCGTGCCTCAGATCAATGATGACTAATTCGGTGATTATCCTCTCCTTGACAAACTGTCTCCTGCTCTGTTTGGTCTCACCCATTTCAGACTTGGCTCTAGTATAAGGGTCCAAAAACATTTCTCTGAAGAAGTCACCATTTGGGAAAGTCTCGGTCTCGGACCACTTGTCACCTAGCGCAATGATCTAATCAACAAAAGCTTTGGCACCTGTGACGTCCAGACTAACCTCTTCGCTCTCAGCAAGAATCTCCTAGACGTGCTTGATCATGTCGAATTCAGCTTCCAAATAACCTGAAGAGAGAGTCTCGATCCAAACACTCTTCAACACCTTCTTCGCAAACTGGAGGGATGACCCAAATGTAGATTCACCATGTTCCATCGGTCGATTGCCCATGTCAGAGCAAGTTGGAAGAGTAATCAAAAATCTCTTTCCAATCGGAGCCACTGGAGAGGGAATATCAGCACGAGGTCTCACCTCTGCCGTGTCAGAACTGGTTGTAGAAGCCCTACCTCCGGATCAACCTCTGGCACACCTTGCTCAGGTTCTGAAGAAAGCGATGGGATCTCTCCTGTCACCTCACAACCTGCCAACAAAACACAAAAAAGCATGAATATGATCCTATTGAAAAGGTCATTATCATCAGGGTTATTACTACAAAGTACCTTGTTCAACGACGGCCAGAATACTCTTTGCCTCCATGAGTTCATCCAAAGCATCATCAAGATTTGCATCCATGGACGGTTCAAAGTCGTCGAAATCCTGTGCAGGCCAGCTGATAGTAAAACATGTTAGCAAGCAACAACACAGACAAAAAAGACCAAAAAAATAAAAAATAAAAAAATAGAGAAGTCATACCATGTGAAGATTCTGGAACCACTCCAAAGTCCGTCACCGCCTCATCGGTCGGAACCTCAGGCATCGCCAGGTCATCATCCCCTGTTAAAAAAAACAAGGCAATGGATAAAAAAAAATTCATGAAGCACAAGAAGTAGAAAGAGAAAAGAGAAGAATCATACCTTCACAAACAGTCTCTCCCCTTCGGTTCTTCTTTTCCGGAGGCTCATCGACATCCCGTGACACCTCCTCATTGATAGTAAGAGGGACTTCCAAGTTAGGAGAATCTTCGTACCATCCCATATTACGACTCTACCCTCTTCTCCTCTTGCCTCTGCGAGTCAGTTTACTTGAAGAGCTTGCCCCACTATCAAAGTCAAGTCTCTCACTTGACCCCGCACTAAATGGTCCGCTCTTACCAGTGGACTCCACAGAACCTCACCTCTGCTCCGCTTGCATCCAAGCGCGCACCGAGCTCCGCTTCCTCCTCCAGCTGCTCCAAGGCCTCACCAGGTCTCTCCTCGGACAGCCTCAGGTCGGATGACGTCCTGCTCATTGAGGAACCATGTCCTGTGCTTCTCCCCAGAAAGGAAAGCCAAAACTTCCTCACGTCGGACACCCTCCGATCTCACAAGACTCTTTCCAGAAGACTGCTTAACATCAAGCTCCTTCTTGGAAAGCCCACGGCACTTCGAGAAGCTCTCCACGAACCACTTCTTGAAGCCAGCACTCCGGAAGGTGGGCAACTCAGGATACGAAATCGTGGCAGTAGTGTCCTCGGCACTATAAAAAGCCCATGCATTTATGCCATCTTGAAGACCTCCAAAGCGTTTCACCATACTCGAAGGCGCTCGAACAATGCCTTGAGAGAAGCCCAACTGCAATGCAAAGTGCGAGGGGACATACTGCTGGATATTAGCAAATAGTGCCTTCCCGACCTTGTCCTGGTGGAATCACGGGAGACACCAAAATTAAAAGCCTTCTTCCGCAGACCCGAAGAGAGCTTCACTGAAGACTGCCCTATCTCAACGTCCTTGTACTGTTGGATCCTCAAACGGGCAAACGAAAGAGATTCGAAAACGGCTGTCCCCCTAGCCAATCGAATCATAAATGGGTCATCATCCTGTGCGGCGCCCAATTGGTGGAAGCCAAGACAGTGGTATACGTACCACGAATAGAAAATATGGGCTAAAAATAACTTATTCATAAGGAGTCGAAGCTGAACTAGAAAAGCAGCAGCCTGCAGTTTGGTGCACAAATAAGAGTAAAGATCAGGCACCAAAGCAAGACGCTCTCCGAACACCATCTAACAAGCCGAAAAACACAATGCAACCTGATGTGCGTTCCATCTCCACTAGCAAAGACAGCCTCACCCAGCCAGTAAGTGAGGTAAACAGCGAGATCTCTCCGCAGTGCAATGTCAGAATAAATGGCATATGTACCCGCAAAGAATTCCTTCAAGTCGTTCGGCATGACAAAAGGCTTCTTAGCCCTAGCTCCCTGGGTCATGCTATCAGGAGACTCCTTGCTGTCAAAGAAGTTGGGGGACGAAGAGGTGAAACTCTTCCAACTGCTAGACCGGACTTTCGAGCCCTCTATCTCCCTCAAAGAATCATAGAAGATGACGAACTGAAAGTACAAAAGCCTAAACTCCTCAGACTGCTCCTTAAAGACGCTGTCAATAGGCATGAACTGCTTATAAATTTTGCCGAGGATAGCGCTCAGTTCCTTCAAAGAAAAAACCAATCTCACTGTTCGTTACAATGAAGGTATTGGTTTGTGGAATGAATGACCCCAACATAGCCATGAAGGCCTCATCGAAAAAGATCACGGTCTTTCTAAAAGAACGGACCACATCGAAAATCTTGCTTCCTTCAAAACGGCGCCACCAATCTACAGGACACGATCAGTCCATGACTTCCAACCGGAGTCAGCACTGAAACAACCACGAAGTCGAAAAGGTTTCACCCAGCTACTGTCGTCGCCGCTGCAAATACCAAGGCCCATCGGTTTTAAATTGACCGACGGATAATCAGAGCCTTGGTAGCCATTGGCTGGCATCAACATGTCCATACGGGCAGGTAACTTCTTCGTATAACCGGAAGGAGCGCCAACAAAAATCCTGGACTTGATGACGCTAGTCATCTTCACCCAGCTTGGAGGTTCTTCCCTCTTAGAGCATGTGGGGGAAAGGCTCATGACCAAGATAGTACGATCAAAGGTCGACCGGGTAGCAACAGTTCTCTTCTCACCATCAGCTTTGTAAGAGAACTGGAAACATCTCCATTGGTATTTCATGTCGTCAGTGTCGCGACCCCGGACCGGGTCCCCACAATAGGGCGGGCCTAATCCGGGATCGGGACACTAATGTGATGTTGTTATATGATGTATGATTGATTGTTCCAATTTATTGAAACCAAACCAACAAAACGTATACGAGCCATCAAGAAGGATGCCACTCGTACACGCGATTTCCCACAGGTGTCCGCGATGAGGATAACACATCGACATGAATATTTCTTTTGTGTGCGGAAGCGTGTAGCAAATCTCTATTTCATACATTCATGTCCAAGATACAAGATTAAGCATATTTCATACTAGTATCAAAATGAGCAATGATCATTAAAGCTATAACCCCAAAATAAAGTTAAGGTTTACAACAAAGTAGTTTAATTACATTGTTCCCAAAAAAATAGAGGCCAACAAAGGCCAATGAATACAGTATCAAGTTTCCCCAAAAGAATGGTTAGATACAACCCAAAATGTGTTACGCAACTCAAGCACCCGAATGTCTAGATGACATCATCGGCGTGCCACTCAACTAGTCGTTGCGGTTCGCCAACCGCAACCTCGAGCTCCTCCTCGGGGAGACCAACAACGGGACCTGAGTACCAAAAACAAGTGTCAAACACGACGGTTTGGCAAACGGATAGAAAGACATAACAGTATAGAAAATACCTTGAAAATCATTTAAACCTGTCAAAGCATTAGTTTCATAAAACAAGATAAACATTTATTCAAATACATATGCAAGATAAAACATGTAAGGTGTCCAAGGAAACGGGAAACACACAAGATGGCAACCACACATAGCTAAGTCCTCTATCACCGAAGTGACAAGAGCATATCGGGATGTTGTCTCAGTCACCGAAGTGAGGAGATACAACATAAGTAACATATACATATATAATACAATACGGGACGGGACCACGGTAGCGAACCGGGTATCGGGACAAGACCACGGTAATAACCGGGTAGCGGGATCCAAGACTGCAGCTGGCGGGACGGGAAAGGGTCTCCAAGTCGGTCGATCAAACTGGCAAGGAAAGCCAAGCTTAGTGGTGCCGACTCATAGGTCAAATCATGTAAAACAAGTCATGTACAAATCATATTTAATGCACTTTAATAAACGGGCGGGACGGGGTGCTTAAAAGCACTAATTTCATTTTCAAACGGGAAGTGCATGTCGGGGCTAGCAAAAGCTCTAGTTCCAATTTCGATGTTTTCGGGAATGATAAATCACATTTCTTGAAATACGGGACAAGTATCGGGATTCGATATAAATCAAGTGGATAAGGACCCCGTATGTCTATTGTGATGATCACTTGGTACTCCTTGAGTTTAGAGACATTCCGGGCTCTTTATGCACCTTAGGGATTCAAACCCTAATCGTATTTTAATTAAACAAAACCTAAGAGGGATGGGATCCTAAGCACAATGTTAATCTAGTAGTACCTTACAACCTACTCATTCGTCGAAGGGAAAACGGATTCGCGATACCCAAACAGCCCAATTTCGCGTTTAGATAAAAGAAAGGATATCCCGTCGTTCCGTTCCGTTCAAGATTGAACTAGGTTAAGCACCGATACAACCGGATTAACCGTGAGGAGATGTCGGTTCAACCATCCTCAAAAGAAGTCCAATGGGTCCACAAAAGGGTCACTAAGTTCCATCTAAAGTCCATTTAATCATAGGGAAAAAAGTCAGTTTTCTGCAGGGTTCCAGTTGGGCCGGTCGACCTGGCCCATGGCCGGTCGACCGCGTACACAGTGGCTCGGTCGACCGGCCAGGGCCAGGTCGACCGTGAGTTGTAACTTAAAATGGTGAACAGTGTTTTGGTCAGGCTCCAGAGAGCCTGACCTCTGTGTCGCCGGTCGACCGCGCCCTAGGCCGGTCGACCGCGTGCTCAGCATAACTGAGACTCCCGCAGTTCTGCAGGCTGCCCAACAGGGGGGCCTGTTCCAGTGTCGCCGGTCGACCGCGCCCTTTGCCGGTCGACCGCGTACACTGCGTAACAGAACCCAGGTTCTGTTACAGCAGTGCAGTGATCTTCCCCTTTTTCCTATCTTTTCTACATTGTTTCCAAATCTGATGAGCAATCCAAAACATGGATAAATCAAGCTTTCAAGACTCACAAATATGCATTTATTTCAAATCTAACAAGTCATTAATACCTCATAACATTAGGTGAAAACATAAATGCATTTCAACAAAACTCTTTCAAATGTAAAAATGTCAAAACATCCACTTGCCTCAAGTCTCAAATCACTGAAAAACAGCTCCTAGCACTCTTGCAAGTCAAGGGAATAAGCTCTACCAAAAACCCCTAAAACAAACCCTAAAATGGGTCAAAACAATGAAGAAGAAGAGAGAGCTTTCAATATTGAAAATGTAGCTTCTCTAAGGCTAGAAGAATACTAATCTAGGAGATTAGGAAGAGAGCTTACCAAATGGTGTTCCAAAAGAGCAATGCAAGCTAGAAGAAAGTCTTGGAGTGATGGGATTTCCTTCAAAATGGTGTCAATGGAGAGCCCTTGCAATGGAGAAGAAGATTATGAAATCTTTTGAGATGATGGTGCAAGCTTGGGAGATGCTTGATGATGGAGAAGCAAGAAGAAGAAGAGAAACCCTAGGCTCAAGTCAAAGTTGCTGGAAAAGAGAGAGAATGAAGGAGAAGGGTTCCTTTTTATAAGCTACACAAGTGGGCTCCACCATCAAGTAACCTAGTTGGGCTGAAATAGTGATTTTTCGGGCTCCGGATGAAATCGACGAAGAAGGAAGAAATGATCGTCGAAATATCTAGTTTCTAAAAAGTTTATGTTTCGCGGGTTTCGGGATTAACACTAATTTGGTACAGATTTAGAGTAAAAGTACTGTTTTGCCCTTGGAGCTAGAAAAGTCATGTTTCGGGGTTTCGAACGAGAACGGGATCAACATGAAAGTTGAAAGCAATAACGAGATACAACAAAACGGGATGAAATACAAATCACGAAAACCAATATAAAACCTCAAGTACACAAAAAAAGCCATAAACAAGGAACCCCCAAAGGGCCCCACTAATACCAAAGTACTCAAAATCCCCAAAGCTATTCCAAAGCTATTCTAAACCACTAAACCAAATCCACAAGACAAATCAAGACTAACACGCAACTAACTAAGCACTAATCGGGATCACTCGGGTCGGGGTCTTACATCCTCCACCCCTTAGGATATTTGGTCCTCCAAATAAAACACAAGACTTACCTCAGGTAGGAGATGTGGGTACTTCTTCTGTACTTGGTCTCGCAATTCCCAGGTTGCCTCTTCCGGTCCATGATTCTCCCAAAGTACCTTAACCCACTGAATAGTCCTTGTCCTCAGTTCTTGTTCCTTGGAGTCAATGATCCGAATAGGCTTCTCAACATAGGTAGCATCTTCTCTGATCTCTAACGGCTCATGCTGCAGTACATGTGAAGGGTCGGGAACGTACTTCTTCAACATAGATACTTGAAAGACGTTGTGTACACCAGATAGCTCGGGTGGTAAGGCTAACCTATAAGCCACTTCACCAATCTTGCTCACAATGTCATAAGGTCCAATGTATCTCCTTGACAACTTGCCTTTCTGCCCGAATCTCAAAGTTCCTCTAGTAGGTGATACCTTCAAGAAAACTTTGTCCCCTTCCTTGAACTGCAAGTCCCTCCTGTGAGAATCTGCATAACTCTTCTGCCTACTCCGGGCTACTGCCAGACGTGCCTGGATCTGCTTGACCTTATCACTGGTCTCACTAACCATAGTCGGTCCATGGAAGCTGCGGGTACCAACCTCTTCCCAACACACAGGTGTCCTACACCTTCTGCCATACAATGCCTCGAAAGGCGCCATTCCAATGCTCGAGTGGTAGCTATTGTTGTACGCAAACTCACACAAGGGTAGAGTCTCGTCCCATTGAGTTTTGAAGTCTAACACACAAGCACGGAGCATATCCTCAAGAGTCTGTATGGTTCTCTCTGACTGACCATCTGTCTGAGGGTGATAAGCTGTACTGAACTGCAGTCTAGTACCCATAGACTCATGCAATGTCTTCCAAAATCTGATGACGAATCTGCTGTCTCTATCAGATGTGATGGAAACTGGCTGACCATGTCTGCTGACAATCTCACTCACAAACAACTCTGCCAAAGGTAGCATGTGCATCTTCTTCCCAGTCTTCATCGGAATGAAATGAGCTGACTTGGTGAGACGGTCCACAATGACCCAGATAGCATCATTTCCTCTACTAGTCCTCGGTAATCCCGAAATGAAGTCCATGGTTATATGCTCCCATTTCCATTCCGGAATATCCAACGGTTGCAACAACCCTGGAGGCTTCTGGTGCTCTGCCTTGATCAACTGACAAACCATACACCGAGAAACAAACGCTGCTATCTCTCTCTTCATGTTGTTCCACCAAAATCTGCCCTTCAAATTTTGATACATCTTCGTGCTGCCAGGATGCACGGAATACCTCATACTGTGAGCCTCTGTCATGATATCATTCCTCAAATCTTCAATGCTTGGCACACACAGACGGTCACGGAAGTACAAAACTCCATCCACAATCCGAAAATCTGGACGATCTGCTATCTGCTCTGAAATCTTGGCCAACTCTGGATCTTGCAACTGACTGCCTTTAATCTTCTGGATGAAGGAAGGCTCTGACACTGACATGTTGGCTAACAAGACACCCTTCTCAAGCGGCTGCAAGTCTATTCTCAACTCCTCAAATTGCTCAAAGATACATGTGCCACTGAGATTAGCCATGCCTACTAATTTCCTGCTCAAAGCATCAGCAACTACATTTGCCTTCCCTGGATGGTATTTGATCGGGAAATCATAATCCTTGATATACTCCATCCATCTCCTCTGTCTCATGTTCAATTCCTTCTGTGAGAACAGGTACTGCAAGCTGCGGTAATCTGAGTGAACCTCAAATTTCTCTCCATACAGATAATGTCTCCACATCTTCAAAGTGAAAACAACCGCTGCTAGCTCAAGATCATGTGTTGCATAGTTCTTCTCATGATCTTTCAACTGACGTGATCCATAAGCTATCACTTTCCTATCCTGCATCAACACACAACCAAGTCCAGTGTTCGAAGCATCAGTAAAAATAGTGAAACCGCCGCTTCCAGATGGCAAAGTAAGGACCGGTGCTGTGGTTAATCTCTTCTTAAGCTCTTGGAAGCTAACTTCACACTTGTCTGACCACACATATGGCACACTCTTCCTTGTCAATTTCATCAAAGGTGACGCAATCGACGAAAATCGCTGAACAAACCTCCGATAGTAGCCTGCCAATCCCAGAAAACTCCTGATTTCTGACACATTCTTCGGTCTTTCCCACTGTACCACTGCCTCTATCTTGGATGGATCTACTGACAAGCCTTCTCTGGAGATAATGTGCCCCAAAAATGCTACTTGCTCTAGCCAAAACTCACACTTATTGAGTTTTGCATACAGCTGGTTCTCTCTCAGAAGCTGCAAGGCTATCCTCAAGTGCTCTTCATGCTCTTCCTCGGTCTTGGAATACACCAAAATATCATCAATGAACACCACTATGAACTGATCTAGATACTCTGCAAATATCTTGTTCATCAATGCCATGAACACTGTTGGTGCATTTGTCAATCCAAATGGCATGACCAAGAACTCATAGTGTCCATATCTAGTCCGGAAAGCTGTCTTCAACACATCTGACTCTCTGACTCTAAGCTGGTGGTAACCAGATCTCAAATCAATCTTCGAAAAGAAGGAAGCACCCTATAACTGATCAAACAGTTCATCTATCCTTGGCAAAGGATACTTGTTCTTGATGGTCACTTGGTTCAATCTCCGGTAATCTATGCACATCCTCATGGAACCATCCTTCTTCTTCACAAACAACACTGGAGCTCCCCATGGCGAAACACTAGGTCTTACAAAACCTTTGTCCAACAATTCTTGCAATTGTGTTTTCAATTTTCCCAATTCCGCCGGAGCCATTCTGTAAGGTGCAATGGATATAGGAACAGTCCCTGGTAGTAGCTCGATAGTGAAATCAATCTCTCTAATGGGTGGTAAACCTGGGATCTCCTCCGGAAAAACATCCGGGAATTCCCAAACAATTGGGATATCCTCCACCCCTTGGGACCGTTTATCCTCCGTGATAAACGCCAAATAGGCCTCACATCCACCCTTCAGAAGTCTATCAGCCTTCAACGCTGAAATAAACACTGTACTAGGATTACTCCTATCTCCTCGAAACAGTATTCCTGCTGGTGACTTTTCTAATCTGAAGGTGAGGGTCTTATGGAAACAATCCATTGTAGCATGGTACCCTGCTAACCAATCCATCCCTAGGATGACATCAAAGTCAAACATCTCCAACAAGATGAGATTTGCGGGTAACTCTAACCCTCCTATCATGATTGGACAACTAGGGTAAAAAGTACTACATATAACTTCTTTACCTATGGGAGTAGCCACAGTCAATAGGAAATCCATATCTCTAGCATGCATATCAATCAACTGTGCAAATCTGGGGGAGATAAAAGAATGGGTAGAGCCAGGGTCAAACAAAACCCTAGCTTGGAATCCACAAACAAGGAGTGTACCTTCCACAACATCACCAACTGCCTCTGCATCAGCTCTGTTGATAGCATAGATCTGCCCTCTCTGTTGTGGCCTGTTCTGAGCTTGTTGTGGCCTGCCTGCATTCCTATTCTGTTGCGGAGGACGCTGATTCTGATTCTGTCCTTGCTGACGGGCTTGCTGCTGCTGTTGTGGCCTATACTGCTGCTATGGGGCTTGCTGCTGGAGAGGTCTAGCCTGGTTCTGCACAACCATGGCATTCTGAGGTTGCGCTGGACGCTGTGCCCCTTGCTGTTGCTGCTGCTGTCTATTCTGCCTTGGGCAGTCCCTCATCTGGTGAGCCATAGAGCCACATCTAAAGCATGCTCCAGTGATGGTACGACACTGTGCACTCTCATGGTTCTTACCACAATGCGTACACACCAAAGGATTCTGCACAATCTGATCTTGCCTCTGCCTTTTGTGCTGATGATTCCTTTGCTGACTACCCTGCTGCTGCTGAGGTCCCTTACCCTGAAGTCTAAGGATCTTATGGTGGAAGTTCTCAAACTTATAGGCCCTCTTGACTGCCTCCTCGAAGGTTGTAGGTGGTACAACCCCGGTAGCATCCCTCTCAATGATGGGATTTAGGCCTTCCAAGAACTTGGCAATCTTCTTGTCCACCGTGTCCACTAACTCAGGGGCATATCTGGACTATCTCTCGAATTTGGTGAGGTATTCGAGGACTGACATGTTGCCCTGAACGAGCTGCTGAAACTCTGCTGCCTTCTGGCTCCTGATGTGAGTGGGCACATACTTGTCCCCAAACTGCCTCTTGAAGCTAGTCCATGCCACTGCATCTGGCATGTGCCTATACTCTTCTCTCACTGTCTTCCACCAGATGTCTGCTGACCCGGTGAAGAGAGATGTAGCAAGCTGGACTCTTTCCCTGCCCGTGCACTAAAAAATCTCAAAGATATTCTCTGTGTGCTCCAGCCAGTCATCTGCAGCTAAGGGATCCTCCGTCCCAAAGAACTCTTTCGGACCCCTCTTTCTGAATTTCTCAAATAATGCATTCGGGTCATGTTCCCGCTGATTTATCACAATAGCGGGCTGAGCTTGCACAGGCTCAGGCCTCCTCTGTAACACTTCTAGCAGCTGTCTCTGCATCTCTTGCATTTCTCTGGCATGATCCTGATCTTTCTTAAGTATTTGCTCTTGCAATCTGGCCTGATTCTCATTGGCCTGCCTTTGCTGATCTATCATGGCCTGCATCATCTGCTGAAACTGATTGGGCATAGGGTTCTCAGGGATGTCCTCTTGGACTGGCCCTGTCTGTTCACTGTTACTAGCTGTAGGTTTGCCATTTACTGGCCTTTTGCGAGGTGGCATGATGCTGCAAAACAATTTGTTAGCACAAGATAATATAATTGTTGACACCAAAAATGTCACTATGTCCCTTCAACACCAAAAGCTACATGGAGCCACATCCTGCCATAAATAGGAAGGCACCACTTCAAGCACCAGATCTTGTCAGAATCAAACAAAAACTGCAAGATCCTTCAAAGCAGCCAAAAGAAGGGTACACATGAAGTTTCAGGCCATTTCGACATCATTTGGCCCAACTTCACTCCTCCGACAGCCAGACAAGAGCTCCCGGCAGCGACAGTGTCGAAGACTTCAGAACTTCGATCAGAGCCTACGGATGGTCTCAAAATACCTCCAAAAGGCCCCCTGCCAAATTTCAAGTCAAACGGACGACGTTTGACCCTTCATCAACTCTCAGGAAGCAAAAACAGACCTATCGGCAGCGGAGCACCCCGGAATCATGGCATTCAAATTGGAGCTAATGGATCATCTCAAAATGACTCCAATAGGTCCCCTGTCAAATTTTAGGTCAAACGGACATCGTTTGGCCTAGTTTCAAAGCTCGGCATTTTCCTCGAGGTGAAATCAAGGCGAGCATTTGCGGGACCCCAAAAGGCTTCAAAACTCAAACCAAAGCCCATGGTTGGTCTTACTTACTACTCAGGAGGCTCTCTGTCAAATTTCAGGTCAATCGGACATCGGTTGACCACAAGTCAAAGCTCGGCATTTCTCTCATGGCCAAATTAAGGCAAGCGTTTGCGGGGCCCCAAAAGGCTTCAAAACTCAAACCAAAGCCTATGGTTGGTCCTATCTAATGCTCAAGAAGCTCCACGTCGAATTTCAGGTCATTCCGACATCGTTTGGCCTAGTTTCAATGCTTGACAAAAAATCGGCAAAACCGCACAACAAAGTCTTCGGCTTTCCAGAAAAATAGGAAACTTTGTGCTCCGATTTGCGTGGCTTCTCGTCGGGTTTTCTTCAAGAGAATCAGGCCAATAAATGAGGGGAAATGTCAGGAAAAAATCAGAAGAAAAAAGAATGAAAAAAGATCGAAAAACGGCGAAGAAACGGCGACCGGACGGCGACCGAAAAACTGGCCCAAGGCCCATGGTCGCCGGCGACCTTGGCCCATGGTCGCCGGCGACCATGGCCCAGGGTCGCCGGCCCATGGTCGCCAGCGACCATGGAATAACGACGACCCAAAAAGTCGCCGGAAGACCCTTTTTCGGGTCCTTTTCGCGTTTCGAGTTGATTGGCCCCTGTGATTTTTCCAAAATCTGATTTTTCGTGCATGAAATCCGTCGATCTTCGTCAAACATCACGGATTCGACGCCGAAGTCATTGGATGATCATTAGATGCCTCGAATTCGCCAACCGGCCGACAAAGAAAGCACACTTTCTGCCCGCCCGATCGTGAAATCGACAGGACAGATGTTGCCGGCACGTTGACATTGATCAATGTCTAAAATTGCATCGCCATCCGACATCAAACAACATGTGGATCCACCGGCGGTCATCGCAAGAAGAATTCCAAAAGACGCGGCGCGGCCCGCGACTCTTCGAGCGACTTGGCGACCAATTAATGAAGTTAAATGACCCGTTTTATGACAAATTAATGCGGTCATTAACTCATTATTTTGGACGGCCCAATCAAAAGCAAGCAAATGGGAGTTACAAGTCAAAGGATTTATGGCATTAAAGCCATGAAACTCCTCCCATGATGGGGATTAAAGGCAATTAAAAGCTCATTATTCTCCATCGGCCAATCAGATTCAAGGAAAAAGGAGTTACAAAACAAGTGCTTTAAAACTTGTAACTCCTCCCATTATGAGTATTAATGCATTCAATGCTCATAAACCCTCCTAAATGGCTACCAAAGGCCTATAAATAGGAGGACATTCCAAAGGGAACCAAGGCTAGTGCTATCCGGATCTAGCTCTCGCTTTCCCCCCGAAGAAGACAAAAATCTAGAAGCCCTGTAACTCCGCTGCAAAGACCACCAAAAGGTGATTGAAGCACCCTTGGGGGGCCACCCCCCCAAGGACCTCCCTTCTTCTACCAACATGGCTAAAACGTGGCTTTTCAGCCCGTTTACTTAGCTTTTTATCGGATATAAGACCTTCTCTTGGTCTTTATTCTTTAAAAATCTGAGGTTAGAAAGCCGAGCCAAGAATCCAAGCATCGTGTTCTCATCTGCATGGACGACGGAGGAGCCCATACATGACTCGCGACCGTCGATCTGAACGTGTCCCCACAATCGAATGAGAAGTCAGATTCCTTTTCTTGATTTCTATTGTACTTTATTTTTCTTTTAGAGACAAAAATCACAATTCTTGTCTTTCATAATGGATGAGACTTGTAAATCGCCTTTTACGGCAAAATCGCCTTTCACGGCAACAAATGAAATCGCCTTTCACGGCATTCAAAAAAAAAAAAAACCCTTTTGTCTCTTTTCTTAAAATATGTGTGCAATGGAAAACTAGAAAAAGTTTCATTTCCTCTTTCTACTTGTGAAGGTGGATCTTCGGATCACCGTTTCTAAATTCCAAGTAGAAAAGTGAAATTGGCATACCCGTACAAAAAAAAAAGATGTTGAAACCCTTTATCTTTTTCTTCTCCTCCCCTCCGCCGCACCCCGAAAGACCCGGGGCGGAGGCAGCGGGAGAGAGGGAAGAAATCGGGTCCATCAAGCTGGCATACCCGGTGGGACACGTTCATTTGAGAACATGAACTTAGATTCTTTGGCACCTTTCTAGTTGGTTGCCAATGTTGAATCTTGCATAAAAAGAAAAAACATGAGATGGGATTTTTTTTTGTTTTGGAAATTTCTTTCTTTAAGTTTATTTCCAATCTTTCTCCTTCTCGAAAAAAAAAATAATCTTCTCTTGTTCTTTGAATTCAGATCTGAGAAATCTCGATCTCCTCCCTTTTGGATTCAGTGCCCGCAGAAATGTTTGAGCACGCTTTCAGATTGGGAAAGGGACCGTTTGCTCTCTTTGATGAGTTCGAAAAAAAAATCTGATTTCAAACTTTTCAGATTTAAAAAAAAAAAAAAAAAAATTTGATTTCAAACTTGTCAGATTTAAAAAAAAAAAAAACTTCTTTCTTTTAGACCCAAATTTGAGAAATTTTGGTTTTCTTTTCCTTTCTGACTTAGGGCTCGCAAAAATTGTTTGAGCCCCTGTTCAGACGGGGAACGGACTATTCACTCTCTTTGATGAGTCCACCAAAAAAAAAAAAAAAAAAAATCTGATTTCAAACTTTTTCAGATTTTCAAAAAAAAAATCTTCTTTCTTTTGGATCCAAATTTGAGAAATTTTGGTTTTCTTTTCCTTTCTGACTTAGGGCTCGCAGTAATTGTTTGAGCTCCTGTTCAGACGGGGAGCGGGCCATTCGCTCTCTCTGATGAGTCCGCCAAAAAAAAAAATCTGATTTCAAACTTTTCAGATTTTCAAAAAAAAAAAAAAAAAAAAATCTTCTTTCTTTGGGATCCAAATTTGAGAAATTTTGGTTTCTTTTCCTTTCTGACTTAGGGCTCGCAGAAATTGTTTGA
>QPKB01000753.1:0-20707 GCA_003546025.1 Camphora micrantha
ACTGTTATTCCAGATTTCTTTGGTACCACTTGAACCAGGCTCACCTATGCACTATCAGATATGGGGTAAAGCACCCCTGCATCAAGCAATTTTAGGGTTCAGTCTCCTCTATGGTTCACGAGAAGTTTCTGCATTTTCTTCCAAATAGATTCTATGTTGGACCACAGATGAGCTAATTCATTTGATATCTGCAATGGAACACCCCATAGCTTCATTGTGTTCATCCAGAATTTTCACGAATTTTTCATCTTGGACAATGTCCAAGTCTGAACCTATAATCACTGGAAGGGTTTCTAATGGGCCTAAAAACACATATTTCAACGTATCCGGCAATTGCTTGAGTTCTAACTTAGGAGGCTCTACAATCGATGGGACAAGTGGGGAAGCAGATGGAGTCAGAATCTCATGCTTCAGTTGCCACCTAGAGCAATCCATGGATGGGATTGGGTGAAACAGTGCATTGACTTCCTCAATATGTCCATCGACATCAAAATCACTTCTAAAGTGGGCAAGAGAAGCCTCTAGTGGATCTTCAAGTTTCAAATGGGGTAAGTGATTTTCCACCAATTCATGAATATAACTGACTTAAAAAACCCCATCATCCTCATCATGAGGTTGCTTACTGACATTAAAAATCTTCACTTGGACTGTCATGGTCCCAAAAGAAATTTGCATTACTCCGTTCCTATAATTGATCAAGGCATTTGAGGTGGTTAGGAATGGTCTCCCCAAGATTACTGGAATTTTGGGTTTTGCCTCAGATGTGTGTTTGGTATCCAAGACAACCAAATCGATAGGAAACACAAAGTCTCTGACTTTGATAAGAACGTCTTCGACTACACCTTGGGGTATCGAATCGATGCATCAGCCAATTGCAAGGTCACATGGGTCCGTTTCAACTGCCCCAAACCTAATTCTTCATAAACAGAGTACAGAAGAAGGTTCACACTTGCACCCTAGTCTAGCAAAGCTTTCTTTATGTGATGGTCCCCTATTTGGCAAGAAATGGTAGGATACCCTAGGTCTTTGTATTTGATCGGGGTTGGACAGGAAATGACAGAGCTAGCTTGTTGGGCTAGAAAAGCCTTCTTGGGCACATTGGTAGTCCTTTTGAAGGTGCAAAGGTCCTTTAGGAATTTTGCATAGGCCTGAATCTGTTTGATAGCATCAAGTAGTGGGATATTGATTCTCACTACTAGTATTTTATCCGACTGAACAATAGATTTTGCTGGGCATAGCCTCTGTGGGTATGGTGCCTTGGGAACATAAGTCCTAGGACTGGGCTCACTAGGTGATGGTTCATCATTGGCCGGGTTCTCTTGAAATGGCTCTGGTTCTAACATGGGTTTAGCATCCACACTTGGTGCCTTAGTTTCCACTATCTCACTTTATTCTTCCTCAGGTTCCTTGGGTAGTTCCACCTTGTTATCAACCTGTGTACCCAGCCTAAAAGTGATAATGGATTTGACTTGTTCTGGGTCTTTTCCGTTAGGATCATGAACAACTTAGCCCTTAGGATTAGGTTCGGGTTGACTAAGGAAGGTTCCCTTGTTTCTAGCACTGATGGAGTTGGCCAGTTGGCCCATCTGATATTCCTGTTTAGCAAGGGTCTAGGTGTGACCATTCAAAATTTGAGTAGTGGTTTGCTGGAATTGAGCAGTATTCTGAGACATGAGTTTCATGGCCTCTTCCATGGAATTTACCCTCTTAGTCAGTGGACTAGGGTTGAAGTTGGGCTTTTGGTAACTGGGTGGGGCATTTGACTAAGATTGAATGGGCTGAAGTTGATGGGCCTGTGATGGGCGGCCCTGAGTTGGACCCTTGGTCCAAGAAAAAATCGGATTATCCCTCCAACCTGGATTTTATGTGCTGGAGTATGGGCCATACCTCTGACGATTATCAAAACAAGTGTTTTGATAAAGCGCATTCACCTCCTCAACATACTCGGTCTAACCCAAAGTTTTTCGGTCAATCCCTCCATTAATGGCCTAATTATATTTCAATGACTCCAAAGTGTTTGGAGTGGGCTTTTGGTTCAGCTCTAAGGCCTCTATTCTCCTCACCAGTGTGGCCAATTTGGCCTCTGCCTCAATTTTGGGTTCAACCTTGAACATTCCCCCTTTTTTTAGGAATGGTGGGTTTGGTGGGCTCCCACTTGACAGGGGCCAACTTCAGTGTGTTTTCAGCAGTTTCTTCCAAAAATGTCCATGCTTCATCCATTGTTTTCTGTGTAAACTTCCCACTACAGAAAGATTCCACCATTTGCTTAGTAGGGTAATCCATACCCTCAAACACAATATGGACCAATTGGATCTTCTCAAATCCGTGGTGGGGACACTAGATCAAGAGGTCCTTCAACCATTCAAGATAATTGTAAAGTGTCTCCGCATCCATCTGATAAAACCCATTGACACTATAAGAAACTTGAAATTTAGCTGCGAAAAATTTCGCAGCTAAAGGTCTTAAAGTCGCGGCTTAAAGTTTTAGCGGCAATATTTTGATCGCCGCTGAGTCGTTGCTAAAAGTGTTGTCACTAATTGTTTTAGCCACGATTTTAAAACATCGCGGTTAAAAATTGGACTTTTACCCACAACTCCAAAATTGTAGCCAAAGTCTAATAATTAGCCACAGGATTTATCACCGCTTATTTAAAAAATTGTTGTCACCAAAAGTATAAAATCTCCACTAAAAAGTTATTACAAACATATGAAAGTAGGGTTTTAGGGGCGATCTTAAGTCACTGCTAAAAGTTTAATTTTAGTGGCAACTATAAGTCGCCAGTAAAAATAGTGTGTATAGTCATTTTAGTGGCAACTTGTTATCGCGGCTAAATGTTTAAATTTTGGCTGTGACGCAAATCACCACTACAAGTACTAGGTATAGCACCTTTAGTAGTAGTTTTAGCGGTGACTTGCAATCGCAGCTAAACATTTTACTCTCAGCTACAATAAGTCATCACTAAAAGTATTAATTAAGTATAATAGTTCTACTGACGAGTTGTTCCCGTGAATAAATGTTAAAATTAATTAGAAGGAAGAATAAAATCAATTTATCGATTCCTTTTCAATTTTTCATGAACTTGCTTATATAATATGAGAAAATGAAAACTTCATCAACATCAAGTATTAGAAAATAACCTCAACTTTAAAAACATTAAGTTCTAAGGTACTTGAGTAGCAATAGTAAAATTTACATTAGCATAGAAAAAATATAAAAAAAATAAAAAAAATTCATTATCATCTGGCTTTTGAGTAGTTATGCAACACATTGGAATTTGGCCTGACTCCTTGAACTGCTGAAGGAGGATGTTAAGCTGGGACTGTAACGCAGCTTGCACCTGAGCATGCACCTGTGTTTTTTACGATTCTGCTTGGGACTGAAGCGCTCCCTATACCTGAGCTTGCACTTGTGTTTGCTGCGAGGCGAATTGGGACTCTAAGGTCTCCATTCGCGAAAACCCTCTCACTATTCTCCTTTTCCAACAACTCCAGGCGCCTTGTATCCGCCTCAGCTCGCCTCCTAAACTCCTCATTCTCTTTCTCTAGCTGCGCATTGATTCGCTGTCGAACTGTAGAAATCTAAGGCTTTGGTCCAGCCCCACGACCACGTATATATCCTGATTGCTCTGGTCCGAGCATTGCCTCGAATCTCTGGTCCTCAGTCATGGGACAAGTGCCCTCCTTTGGTGGCTGGGACTCTAATCTCTTAAGCTCCTCCTACATTCAAAACCAATTGTTATTATTTATCAATTTAGTCTTATATATAATATAAGAAGATTGATAAGAAAATAGAGAAGGGAACACTAAGTTACATAGACCTTTTGTGAAGTCAAATCCACCCAAACTTCTTTCATATTGCTATATCGGGTAGTGAACCACAATTTCGTTGGAGAAGGCTCGTCCCCCGTCTCAAGATCACACTGTCATTATACAAGCCAACACAAATAATATATATTTAATAATAAATTCCCAAAAACATTATGAGAGAAGCTTACACTATCATAGCTAATTCGAGCAAAAGCCTTCGTCCCAACAACATAGACAATTTTCTATTTTTCCCGGTTCTCCTTATTTCTATTACTCATTTTTTGCATTCGGGTACCATAAATTATAAGCAATACATGTATGATAGATAGATTAAAAGGGCAGACAATATAACTTAATTAACATGCATACCTTAAATTCCGCAGATCCGAAATACCTAACAAGATCAACCCAATCATCGTTGCTCACACATGAGGGGGGATTCTCCAGTCTCATCTCATCGGTGCCATACTTGCAATAATAATCCTTATGCAACCCGTGCCAATAATCCCTATATTGGCGATTTAGCTGTTGATACACAGCTTCCTTGATTTGGAGTTCATCCTGGAGAGTAAACTTTCGTTGCACATTATTGTATGAGTAAGTAAACATAGATGTAAGTTAGTAACATCAAATCTAAATAGAATTTCTCGAACAAATACATAAGCTTATTAATTTAAATGACTCACTTGTGTAGCTTGCCACATCTCAGTCTTCTCGTCATCTGGGATTGTCTTCCATTTGGGAAATCGGAGTGGGGCCGTCTGTCTAACAATAATGCCACACTCAATTATTAATGCTTAAGCATTGTTTCCTATAGCTCGCATCTGGTTTGGTGGAATGTCTACCGCTAGCTTTTCCCCATCATGCCTCCTCTTTGTGAGTGTAATACCCCTAGTCTTCCCTCGTCCTCTCTTTCGGGAAACACATGGTCCTGTTCACTCAAAATACAATTAAATTTATTAGCTTTCGTCAACACAAATTTATAAATTGTTGCATAAACCATTAATAAAAGTACATGCATAATTTAAAATGGTTGTTAAACATATTGGTGTTGTCGACGGCGACCTCATCTCGGACAAATGACTCAACCTGTGTGGGGTATGAAGGTCCTACCTCTAATGTAGGTTGTCATATCTGTGAGGACTAGCATGCCCGAGCTCCTCCTCGTCTACATCCACCTTGACCT
Source organism: Camphora micrantha (assembly GCA_003546025.1). Classification (NCBI taxonomy): domain Eukaryota; kingdom Viridiplantae; phylum Streptophyta; class Magnoliopsida; order Laurales; family Lauraceae; genus Camphora; species Camphora micrantha. Next base: position 4,993 of record QPKB01000753.1, read on the forward strand.
CTATTGGCCATGTCAATGATCTATCTTGCAACACTTTGCATTAAATTGATTATTCATTAAACATATATCCATACACATCAAGCACATGTCTTACATCAAAGAAGGATTAATATATGTGCGTGAAAAATAAGCTTTTCTTAATGTATTTACTCATCAAGAATGATAATGAAGATATTATATATACAAATTACATCAAGCTATTGGTCTCACTATCATTACCAGTGCTCATTTCATCTTCCTCGTTATCATAATCAATGGAGGTATCATCCTCCTCACTTTCATCGTTAATGAAAGTATCAACATCCACATCTTCTACTTCCGCATGCACTACAAGATTTGCATCAATAAGAATTGAAGGAATATCATCTCTTTGCCACGCCACAAAGTCGTCATCACTAACTCTCTATGTATCAACTACACCATATGACTCATTTTGTTGGTATGGCTCGTCATCACCGATCGACTCTTTATCTTCATCTTCCAGTACATCATACAAGTCTCGAGCTTGTGTCTTCACCACGACTTGCCAATTATTGCCTAATTTGGAGTCTTTGATGTAAAAAAATTTATATCGCTTGAGATGCTAGCACAAATGGCTCATTGGTATCCCATTTATTTGTGAAATTGACACTGGTATAGTTGTGTCTATCTGTTTGCATTCCTCTACCTTCTTTGTCGACATTCCACCAATCACACTTGAACCAAAAAACATTGTTGTCCCCAAAATAATCCAATTGAATAACGCCTGTAAGGACACCATAGTAATCTTGGTTTCCTGTTTCATTATCTCCCTTCACAACCACGCACTATTCTGATTTTTCCAAAACATCTCATAATCTTTTGTATGAAATCGTAGACCATTAATGACAAAACCCTTGTATCGTGTCACTCTTCTATCAGGACCTCATGCTAAGTCCAAAAATTGCTTATTGACATGTGCATTTCTTTGATTGTACAACTGTATAACCTGTTCATATACGTGAATGAAATAAATATAATATGATGGAACTGATGTGTGATGTAAAAAGATTTATGTTTTATAACACTTACATGTTGTTCAAACCATTTAGGAAACTTCTCTTCGTGCCTCTTTACTACATTCCTTAGACTCTCTCTTTCCATTTGTTTCTTGTGTTCACTATACAAAAAGACATACAATTATAGCCCCAAGGAAATACATTAAAAGAGAGATGAAAAGGACAATTGAAAAACACTAAATATGCATCAAATACACTGGGATTAGTGTCATACATAAGAAATGGCATAACCTCATCACAGTTTTTCAATACGTAAATGCGAGCCTGCTCCCAATCTTTGTCATCAATATGTCCATATTCTCCTTTCCCTAGTGGACAAAAATTCTTTTAAAAAAGGGATAAACCTTGATGCATTTGTCTGTTACTTCCATCATAATTTTTTTCTATTCTATGAAATTTGGTCTCAATCTCGTGCAAATACATTTAGCAAAACGTCAAAATTATGCTGCAATGTAACCTTCTGCAATTGACCCTTTTGGAAAAGCTTTATTGCTCACATAAAGCTTCAGTGTATATAAGTACCTAATGAAATATAAATTTAGGATGATGATCAAAGTAGCAATATGATGTAAGCATTGTAAGTGCATAATTAACAGTAAGAATAATCAAATACAGTACCTTTCAATCGGATACATCCATAGATATTGCACTGGTCCACTGAGAATCGCCTCTCGTGCGAGATGAATGGGCAAGTGCACCATAATATCAAAGAATGATGGTGGGAATATCCTTTTCACTTATAAAGTGTTATAGCAATCTTAAGGATCCACGTAGTGCAAGTGGAAGTAATATTTATAAAAATATGTGGCAATCATGACTCTTCATGCCTACAATTCAACATTCTTTGATGTACACACGATGAGATATGTTTGAGGCATAGCCATCAGGAAGCTTCACCGAAGCCAAGAATTCACAAAAATGTCTCTTCTCGGCAAGGGATATTATGTAGCATGCAAGGGGCATTTTATAGGAATTACCATCATGTTTCACGTGTAATTGATGCCTTATATCCACTACACCAAAAACAACAAACAGGAAGTGTTTAAAACCGTTCCTTGTAAAAACAGGAACGGTCCAAAACCGCTGCAAATGGCCATGTTCCTTAACTATTGAAACGGTTTAAAACCGTTTCAAATTAAAAATTTTGGAAGTGTCTCAAACCGTTCCAATTTTCTTTGAACCGTTCCAAATTATGAATTTTGCAACGGTTCTAGACATTGCCAGATTTCACTTTAGTGTTTCAAACTCAAATATTTGGAACTATTATAGTCCTTTTTGGAACGGTTCTAAACACTTCCAAATGTTCTAAAGCCATTCCAAATTTAAGTGTCCGTTAGAATTAGTATTTACTTTGGAACGGTTTTAAACACTTTCAAATTTACTAAAACCGTTTCAATTCTAAATTTTAGAACAGTTACTAGTCCGTTTAGGAAGGGTTTAAAACCGTTCCATATTGAACGGTTTTTACTGTGTTAAATGAAAATTTTGAACCATCCCTAATTAATTATTATTATTATTTTAAATAATTTTCCCATAATTTTTTTTATTTGCCATTAAATTCATTTTTTAAAATCACAAAAAAAATAAAATTAAAACCCATAAATTGTAGCATTCTCATCTACACATTAATATCACACATCATTAGTTTATTTAAAAAATCAATATACTAGTTTGATCAAGTTAAATGTACAATTTACAATATTTAGAAATACATAAAAATATAACACAAAAATCAAAAGCAAACACAAATGGGGGGTGTTTTGCATGTGAACCCCTATGTTACATGTATGTGACCTTCATGACTAATAAGAAACATTAACCCGCGCTCTAACGCTCTGAACACCTGCTAATCAGGATTGCATACATGAAGTTTAGAGGGTATGCCCCACTTTTAATGGGACTGGATCAGATGCACAGTGTGCATTCATAGGTGCACGGACAAGACTTCATGAAATCACTCAGACACTGTATTCGCAGTCACCTCTTTTGGGGGTTCATGTTTGCTTAGCTGGCTGAAATTCCCCTTTGCCTTGAAGAGCTGAGAGTGATGCGCTTGCAGTATAGACTTCATGTGGTGCAACATAATTTGAAGGGCTGATCACACAGCCTCCATGAGAACATTTGAAAAAAGGCTTGTTGTATGAGGTGCCGTCAACTGCCACCTGAAATTCAAAATTTACATAACCAAATTGTTTCTTAGTTGTTGCCAAAGGAAAAATCGAGATTCATACATTAACACCAGTTGACATGATTTGAGTAATATCAGAAAAGAGGTGAATATTCTAAATAGAAAAAACATCATCATTGACCATGCAAACTGAACATGAGATGCTTAAGTGTTCAAGACTGTTGCCAGAGAATGGTGCAGCAAGTTTATATTGCTGGAGCCCTATCTGTAAGTTATGTTGCTTCCAATCATCTTATTTGCAAGCTATTTTTAAGTTGTCTTTCTTTCTTTCTTCTTTGGTGTTTTTTTTTTTTTTTTTTTTTTTTTTTTTTTTTTTTTTTTTTTTTGTCCTGAGGTATACTTTTAGGATGTATTGAAAAAGAAAATATTCACAAAGTGAAGAAGATTAATTGATCAACCAAGCATTGAGCAGGGAAGTATGTGGCAGTCTTCAAACGAGAATGTAGGGCTGTCAGTGGACAGATCAGGGCCAGACTCAATGGGCCCGTGCATGGACTCAGAAAAGATTTCAAAATCTAAATGACTTGATCCCTGTGCAGGTGGGTCCAAAACAGACACTGGAACCTAGATCTAAGCCTGCCCAATAAGGGGCAAGGTTCTGGGAAGGCAGAATGCACTCAATAAAGGCTCCATTCTCACAAGGGCCCAAGACTGATAAGAAGGTTGGATGCCAAAAACCAGGTCCAGCATTATAAGGGTTTCAAACCACCTAGTTGGAGTCCAAAAGAAAACAAGCACCAAACTAGAACTTTTTGCGGAGTCAGATCATAATAGCAAAGCTCTCAAGCAGCTACTAAATCTACAAATAAAGGTATACCTTCAAAGGATGGCTAGCAGTGTTGAATGTAACTTCTATTGCTAAACCAGAATTCACATTTAACTGTATCTTTTCTTTGGTGGGAAATCTCTTTCCAGGTGGAGTAATATATTCTGGAAAGTCAAATGGTACACTGAGACAGAACTGACCATTGGTATACAAAAATTACTGCAACCAATTAACTTTTATGGAAAGATTGGACCTCCATCAACCTTGAAAAAGAACAATTGCAAAAACAAAAGAGAAAAATGTCAGTGCAAAATCGAAAAAACCACATGAAACTCACCCCACCTAACAGTCTGGTACTGTTAAGAGAACATCCGCGGCTTCAAAAGATAAACACTCAGCAATGCCAACCTCTATGCCGATACGAAACCCACCACCAGCCCTTCCAGAAAAGGTAGACGAGTAATGTATAAAATTACCCACCTGAAGAAAAGCAAAGAAAAGAAATATGAAGATTGCATTTTGATTCCTACAAGAATCAAAATCATAAATTTCAGAAACCCTTCATATGTGTGGAATTAATTAATAACATGATAGAAGGGGAAGAGACCAGAGAGCCATAAGCCCATGCCTCCAGGTATTGTTAGCACAAGATGAAAATTAAAAAAAATATTCTCACAAGCTATGTTTCTCAGGTAAAACATGCATAGAGCACAAGGAGGAAAACATTGGACAGCAATTTATTCTCCTAAAAATGCCACTAAATTTGGCTTCATTCAGGGATGGTTTGTAATAACCTCCTGAATCATGTGGAGCCAAAATCCCCAGAACATATAATTAAAAAATGGGCCCAGTGTCTAGTGTTATATGAGATCACATTATTGCCTCTTAAATGATAATAATTTCATTTATCTAATGCAGATGGGAATGAGTTGAAAATTTGAGGTCTTACTCCCTTCTGAAAAGGTAGGCGTGGACTTTATATAACATGAAGCCCTCTGTTTTGATATAAACTCGATAACAGATTTTCAACTAAAAAACTAATTCAAAATTGCATTCAAAAGGCAGAAGTGGACTTTGTAAAACCCCCAAACCTCTTTCACTGATTCTCAACCAAAAGAAACACAGAGAAGTATTTGAGGATGTGAAGCAACTTCAGATGCTGCTGTTAGGCCAGCTGGATACACAAATGCTCAACCAAGCAATCTATAGCATTCCAGAAGTAAAGTTTCTTACAATCAGAAGTCAACTGACATTGCTAATAATATGTGCTTAAAATCTTAAAAAAGAGCACATTGGTGCTTAATGAGAAGGAGAAAAAAAAAGAGACTTCAGAGGAATCCCAAAGCCAATGGAAACGGTTCTTGTAGACTGATCCAATCCAAAGGCCAATCCACAACAAAAACAAATTCACCAAAAAAAGCTAGAAAAGAAGATGAGGATGACAAGCGCATTAGAAATTATACAAATCATAATAGTAATAATAACAATGATGATGATGGTGATAAATGTCAGGAAGAACAAGTAGATGTTATCAACATATACATGTCTTTGAATATCATTCATTGTTAAGAGAGGAGTCTAGAAAGAGACGAAACTGATCGAGAAAACTAGTATTAGCAGGCCACACATTCTACATTACCCTCCAACACATTCTAAAAAAAAATTCTCAACACTTCCAATTTGATCATTATAAAAAGGTCGGGTTTGGGTTGAGGCCACACATTCCAGTTTACCATCCAACAGTGTTGAACCCACATCTTGTCAGTGTTTTTTCAATAGATATAGAAGCCATTTTGACTTAATTAAGCTGGCTCCATCTTCAAGTCTCCAAATAAATCAAGAGAAATTTGGATGTGTGTGTTGGGGGGGGGGGGGGGGGGGGGCGGGGGCGCTAATCATCCGAACAAATACTGCACTAACCAATAGGAAAGGTGTAATTAGAAGCTAATAAACAGTACATATGAGCTGAGCGGAGCAAAGCAGAAAATTTTATCCGTCCTTTGTTGATTTAAGCCCCTGCTGGTTGCAATCACCTAGTACCGATTCCTAATCATGATATCTTCAGCACCTGCAAGTTCAAGAACACAATCTAAATTAAAACAAAAAAATAAATAAATAAACAATATAGGAATTGCCAGCATTCTCCACCGAACATAATCATCACAATTAAAGGATACAATGAGCCCTGATTCTTGAAAACATTAGAATATTATCATTCTCTTGCCCATAAAGCCAGTCATCCCTCAATTCATATCAAGGAGACAAAAAAATCATTTAGACAACCAGTATATTGTATGTGAACCTTTTGCATTGGATATAGTTTTACAAAATCAAATGCAAAAATCAAAACATAAGGGCATATGTGTAGTTTAGAATCAAATCTGAACACTCAAATGGCCAAGCTCAGTGTAGGACCTAGACTTGTTAAACTAGATGGTTAACTTTCTATCAGCACCATAGTATACTAATTTAAAAGGCAATAATAATACAGGAAAACACTCAAATGGAGATAGCCTTCAGAGGAAAAAAAAAAAATCTTCAAATGTATTGTCAAACATGCAAAAATAAGAATAACCATACTCAATTTGTTTAGCTTCCATCTAAGAAGCACGGACACGGACACGGGACACGGACACGACACGACACGGACACGCCGACACGACATTTCTCAAAAAAATAGGACACGGACACATCGGGGACACGTTAATAATTAATAATAATAATATATCTAATCATATACTAAAAGATACTATTTCCACAGCCAAGTAATATTTCCCCCTCCTTCATTAATTTTCTCAAACTTGGTTACATATTTCCACATAGGCTTATTTATATCTTCTTCATTGGAGGGGTGTGAACTCATATTCCTAAATTCCAAATTGTCATGCAAAGGTGAAGAAGCAGAGTTGATAAATAAAAAAAAAAAATGATATAAAGAACATATTTGATATATAAATAGCAAAAATAGATTTGCTAGATTCATGTAAACAGCAAAAACCCATCGCCCGGCCTCCTCAAGGCAGCAGAAAGATGGTCCCTTTGCTTTTAAGTTATGACCTTTTACAAAAAGCCCCCCTTGCTCTTCTTTTTTTACTCTAATTTTATTTTTCTTTCCAATTAAAAGAGGCAAACGTGTCCGACACGTGTCCGGAACGTGTCCCTAGCGTGTCCGAAATATAAAACATTAAAAAATAAACAGGACACTCTTTTTAGCGTGTCCGACACGTGTCGGAGCGTGTCCGGAGAGTGTCGGTGTCCGACACGTGTCGGACACCGACACTCTGGCCTCGGAGAGGTGTCCGTGCTTCCTAGGCTTCCATAATATTTTCTCACCATCAAATTTATTGTAGGCACACATTCATGATATGATCTAATTTTCCTCTGCCATTGCTCTGATTTTCAGATGCGCACATGACTGAGGTCTACTTTGAGAATGGGGGATGGCGTGAACCTCACACAACCAGTTTATGTGACGAATCCCATTAGTTGATTTTGCATAATGATAACATACTGATTTTGCAGAATGAGAGCAGACTCAATAGCCCATTTTACAAGACATAGGCAGTTCCAATCAAGAATCTATTCTACAAAATCTGGACTTTCCAAGGAAATGTATACTACAAGCTAATATCATAGCCAGTCAAAAACCCATTCCAGACTTTCCAAAGAAGTATATATTACTGTGAAAGTAATAAAGAAAGATAGAGTAGAGAAGAAAGGGCATTCAAGCTTCAAAACATGACTTGCCCTTTCATGATTCATTGCACTTTATAGCCTCATGTTTCCTTTCATACAGATTCTCTGTCTATTACTTTTGGAAAGAAAAATAAGATGGGTACAATCAAATCTGATTGTTACAGCCCAAGCCAGCTCTTTCTACAGTCTTCATGGGATCTCCTCAATTGATTGAGATGAGCACAGTCCAACCCATAAGATATTTTCAAATATACGATTGATATCCTATGGATTGCTTGCTGAATGGTTTGCTGTGTTCTGACGTGTCTGATCTTCTTGACTCTTTTAACATATGTGGTCCACTCTGATGATGTGGCTGAACATGGGAATTATGGTCTTCCTTATCACTCCCCCTCAAGCTGGAGGACGGTAATGTATGTACTCCTAGCTTGTGCCGCAACCCTTGAAAAACCACCTTTCAAAGAGGCTTTGTAAAGATGTCTGCAAGTTGGTTTTTGGAGAAACAAAGTGAGTGACAAGAGAGCCAAGAGCAACCTTTTCCCTCACAAAATGATAGTCAATCTCTATATGTTTTGTTCTAGCATGAAGTACTGGATTCACTGTCATGTAGAGGGTACTGAGATTGTCACAAAATAGAACAGGCGGTCGGGATAAGTAGACTCCGATTTCTCTCAAAATATATGTTGCCCACATTAATTCAGCAGCTGTAGAAAGAGTGCCCTATATTCTGCTTCAGCACTTGATCGAGCAACTGCAGTTTGTTTTTTTTTATTTCCAAGAGATGCAATTTGAGCCTAAGTAAAGACAATACCCAGTAGTAGACCGCCTTGATTCTGGACAACCAGCCCAATCTGCATCTGAAAAGGCATACAGGTTAAGTGAAGATTGAGACAAGATTCTGATCCCATAATTTATTGTTCCCTTTAAAAATCGAAGAATCCTTTTAACACCGTGCCAATGCCTAAGATTTGGTTGCTACATGAATTGACATAATACATTGACTGCATGAGACAGATCAGGTCTTGTGAAAGTAATGTATTGTAAGCCACCAACTATGCTTCTATACTCAGATGCGTCAACAAGAGCCTTAGATTCTATGTGCAAGTCATGCTTCTGTGCGAGAGGAGTAGTTAGAGATTTGCATTGTAGCATTTTTACTTTGGATAGAAGATCACCAATATATTTGGATTGAGACAAAAATAACCCACCAGGAAAGGTAGAAATTTCTATTCCCAAGAAATAATGTAAATGTCCAAGATCCTTCATAGCGAATTCAGAACTGAGTTTAACAAGTAACCGAGATAAAAGAGATGGGTTATTGCTGGTTAGTTTGATGTCATCCACATATAAGAGCAGTAATATTGTTCCACTTGAGCAGTGAAGTATAAAGAGTGATGAATCAGAAATGCTGCAGAAAAATCCCACATGTAGCAAGAAGAGGCTAAACCTGTCGAACCAAGCTCGCGGGGCCTGTTTAAGGCCATAGATGGCTTTGTTGAGTTTGCAAATATGATTTGGATAGTTTGGATGAGTGAATCCTAGGGGTTGTTCCATGTGAACAATTTCTCGGTGATAACCATGAAGGAAGGCATTTTTAACATCGAGTTGACGAATGGGCCAATGTGAGACAACATCCAAACTAAGGATGATGCGAATAGTTGCACGCTTGATAACTGGGCTAAAAGTCTATTCAAAATCTACCCCTTCTTTTTGGTTGTACCCCTTTGCAACCAATCTTGCTTTTAGGCGATCCACTGATCCATCGGGTTTTAACTTTGTTTTATACACCCATCGTGACCCAACAATATTCATATTGGATGTACGTGGAACCAAGGTCCAAGTCCCATTTCGATCTAATGCTTCTAATTCCTTCTGCATAGCAGCCACCCACTGAGGTCGTGCCAAAGCCTCATTAACATTCCTTGGCTCATCAATTTTAGAGGAGTCAAGGTTAATTAGCCAACATCAAGGTTGGGTAGGAATTAGTCCTGGTCATTAGTAGATGTTGGTTTGTTTGAGTCAAAAAGGATGACTCGACTGGTTCTTCCGTTGTAGTGGCTGCCAAGGCATATTTAGGATTTGGTTTCCTAGTACCAACTTGAGCACGCATAACCATAGTGTGGCTGGATGAGGAATCTATGGTAGGTGTTGGTGCATGCACATTTTCAACTTGTGAGGTAGCATTAGGCAGACCATTTTCAGATTGAGGTTCAGATGAAATTATGTCATTGGGACCAGGTGTGGGACTTGATGGTCTTGAAAATTCCATTTGTTTGAAAGGGTTTACCTTTGATGATATTGGCTGATTTGGTGAATCCATATCCAGATGTGAATCTCCTTGTATCGGACTTATGACATTTGGACCTGTGATGTCTTGTGTCTGCATCTGTAAGGAGTCATCTTCTTGCACCCCATCTATTTGAATAGTACTAGATGATTCTGGCTGAATTCTTTTGTAAGAAGAACCTTCATGTGCTGTTGGAATGCTCAAAACTCCATCAGAACTTTGAGTGGGCCTCTGTGTCATATGTGATGCATCATCATCAGTGGGTTCTGCACTAGGAAAAACCCATTGAGAGAATTCTGAAAATGTTGTGATGGTACTAGGTTCCTGCGCAGGGACCAACAGATTTTGAGTGTTTTTATATGGAAAAATAATTTCATAAAAAATTACCTGTCCTGAAATAAACACTCGTCTGCTATGAGGGTGATAGCAACGAAACCCTTTGTGCATAGGACTATATCCAATAAATACGCACCGATATGACTTTGGTTAAAATTTACTTGAAGCACGATCGCGCAGGTAGGGAAAGCACCGACATCCAAACACTCTCAAACTTGAATAATCAGGATGTGATCTATAAAGCTTAAAAATTGTTGTCTCCATTTTAAGTACAGAGGAAGGCAACCTGCTAATCAAAAATACTGCTGTCATGAAGGCTTCAACCCAAAAACTCTTTGGTAGATTGGCATGCAAAAGAAGAGTTAGTCCAGTTTCGACTATATGCCGGTGTTTTCTTTCTGCAACGCCATTTTGCTCTGGAGTCCCGGGACATGAAATCTGTCTTTGAATCCCATAATTGTCAAAATGCAAAAGAAACTTCTGTAACCGAAATTCACCCCCTCCATCACATTGAAAGATCTTTATCTTGGTAGAGAATTGATTTTCTACCAACTTTTGAAATTTGACAAATTGTTCAAAGAAATCAGATTTATTTTTGAGGGGGTAAAACCATGTGAATCTTGTGCAGTTATCAACAAAAATAGCATAATAATGAAATCCTTGAGAAGAAGAGACTGGGGCGGGCCCCCAAATATCACAATGAATTTTTAGAAGAGGTGAATTGGAAATTTTATTACTCAATGAAATGGGAAGCTTACAGCTTTTTCCTAACTGACAACTGATGCAAATAGTAGAGATTTTATTCCAACTACTAATATCTATAATACGTTGACTATTCAAAACCTTTAACATTTTATTATTGGGATGACCCAATCTTTGGTGCCAAATATCCTCTGTACTTTTTTTAGATCTGAGTGCCATGAAGGCTGCTGCTGCTTCTCCATCTAAGGCATATAGGTTGCCTTTTTTGCTGCCCGTTGCCATTGTTTTGCCTGTTGTTCAATCCTTTATAAAAAAATCACAATCAGAAAACTCAAATATGCAGAAATTATCTTTAGCAAGTTGTGATACTGAGATCAAGTTTTTCTTGATTCCAGGCACAACAAGAACGTCCTTTAAATGCATTGTGCCAAAACTAGAAGTAAAGGAAGAGTTTCCAATATGTGAAATGGGTAATTTTGAACCATCACCAACCATGACTCGGTCATCTCCATTATAAAGCAGCGCAAGAGATAGATTGGATCATTAGTGATGTGTGCAGTAGCCCCTGTATCAACATACAGGTTTGGCTCTTGAGCTTCTGAAGTTGACAACGCAGTAAGAGCCTGAGATAGATCTTCAGGAGCCTGGTAAGAGTAATCCCACCTATAGAAACACTTCATTGCTGTGTGGTTCCTTCTACCACAAATCTGACATGGATCTGGGGTACCAATACCTTGGTGCCTGATGGACCCGATTCTTCTCTCTCTCCCGCTGCCTCCGCCTCGGGTCTTTCGGGGTACGGCGGAGGGGAGGAGAAAAAAAAAGTAAAGGGTATCAACATTTTGTACAGGTATGCCAATTTCACTTTTCTACTTGGAATCTTGGAATGGTGATCTGAAGATCCACCTTCACAAGTAGAAAGGGGAAATAAAACTTTTTCTAGTTTCCCATTGCACACATATTTTAAGAAAAGAGACAAAGGTTTTTTTTTTTATATGCCGTGAAAGGCGATTTCATTTGTTTGCCGTAAAAGGCGATTTACAAATCTTATCCATTATGAAAGACAAGAATTGTGATTTTTTTGTCTCTTAAAAAAAATACAAAGTACAAAAGGAAAAGCAAGAAAAGGGATCTAACTTCTCATTCGATTGTGGGGACACGTTCAGATCGACGGTCGCGAGCCATGTATGGGCTCCGCCGTCGTCCATGCAGATGAGAACATGATTCTTGGATTCTTGGCTTGGCTTTTTTAACCTCAGATTTTTAAAGGACAAAGACCAAGAGAAGGTCTTATATCCGATAAAAAAGCTAAGTAAACGGGCTGAAAAGCCACGTTTTAGCCATGTTGGTAGAAGAAGGGAGGTCCTTGGGGGGTGGCCCCCCAAGGGTGCTTCAATCACCTTTTGGTGGTCTTGCAGTAGAGTTGCAGGAGTTTTGGATTTTCCGGGCAATTCTCTGGACTTCGAGTGAATTTCTCTGGCGATTTCTCTGGATTTTTTCCCCCCGGGTTTTTCCCTTTGGAATGCCCTCCTATTTATAGGCCTTTGGTAGCCATTTAGGAGGGTTTATGAGCATTGAATGCATTAATGCTCATAATGGGAGGAGTTACAAGTTTTAAATTATTTATTTTGTAACTCCTTTTTCCTTGAATCTGATTGGCTGATGGAGAATAATGAGCTTTTAATTGCCTTTAATCTCCATCATGGGAGGAGTTTCATGGCTTTAATGCCATAAATCATTTGACTTATAACTCCCAGTTGCTTGCTTTTGATTGGGCCGTCCAAAATAATGAGTTAATGACCGCATTAACTTGTCATAAAATGGGTCATTTAACCTCATTAATTGGTAGCCAAGTCGCTTGAAGAGTCGCGGGCCGTGCTGCGTCTTTTGGAATTTTTCTTGCGATGATCGCCGGTGGATCCACATGTTGTTTGATGTCGGATGGCGATGCAATTTCAAACATTGATTAATGTCAACGTGCCGGCAACATCTGTCCTGTCGATTTCTCGATCGGGCGGGCAGAAAGTGTGCTTTCTTTGTCGGCTGGTTGGCGATTTCGAGGCATCTAATGATCATCCAATGATTTCGGCGACGAATCCGTGATGTTGACGAAGATCGATGGATTTCATGCACGAAAAATCAGATTTTGGAAAAATCACAGGGGCTAATCAACTCGAAACGCGACAAGGACCTAAAAAAAGGGGTCTTCCGGTGACTTTTGGGTCGCCGGAACTCCATGGTCGCCGGCGACCATGGGCCTTGGGCCCATTTGTTGGTCGTCGTCCGGTCACCTTTTCTCCGCCGTTTTTCGACCTTTTTTGCTTCTTTTTTTCTTCTGTATTTTTCCTGACATTTCCCCTCATTTATTGGCTTGATTCTCCTGAAGAAAACCCGATGAGAAGCCACGCAAATCAGAGCACAAAGTTTCCTATTTTTCTGGAAAGCCGAAGACTTTGTTGTGCGGTATTTGCCGATTTTTGTCAAGCATTGAAACTAGGCCAAACGATGTCAGAATGACCTGAAATTCGATGTGGAGCTTCTTGAGCAGTAAATAAGACTAACCATAGGCTTTGGTTTGAGTTTTGAAGCCTTTTGGGTCCCGCAAATGCTCGCCTTGATTTCGCCTCGAGGAAAATGCCGAGCTTTGAAACGAGGCCAAACGATGTCCGATTGACCTAAAATTTGACGGGGAGTCTTTTTAGCAGTAGATAGGACCAACCATAGGCTTTGGTTTGAGTTTTGAAGCCGTTTGGGGTCCCGCAAATGCTCGCCTTGATTTCGCCATGAGGAAAATGCCGAGCTTTGAAACTAGGCCAAACGATGTCCGTTTGACCTAAAACTTGACGGGGGACCTATTGGAGTCATTTTGAGATGATCCATTAGCTCCAATTTGGATGTCATGATTCCGGGGTGCTCCGCCGCCAGCAGGCTTGATTTTGCTTCGAAGCGTCGAGGTCGGGTCAAACGTTGTCGGAATGACCTGAAATTTGGCATGGAGCCTTTTGGAGGTATTCTGAGACCATCCGTAGGCTCTGATCGAAGTTTTGAAGTCTTCGACACTGTCGTTGCATGGAGCTCCTGTCTGGCTGTCGGAGGATTGAAGTTAGGCCAAATGATGTTGAAACGGCCCAAAACTTCATGTGTACCCCTCTTTTGGCCGCTTTGAAAGACCTTGCAGTTTTTGTTTGACTCTGACAAGATTTGATGCTTGAAGTGGCGCCTTCCTATTTATGGCAGGATGTGGCTCAATGTAGCTTTTGGTGTTGAAGGGACATAGTGATATTTTTGGTGTCAACAAATGCCCCCTCGAGGTACAGCGACGAGGTGTGCAGCTCTGGCAGTCGGTGTGCCTCGAAGAGAATTGAAGGACATCTTCTTGCTTGATCAAGTGTCTTGAGCATTTTTCTTTTGATGGAGTTGCTTTTTTTTTTTTTTTTTTTTGCTTCCAAGGGATTTCGTGGTAATGAGGGGTCATGTATCGTCTCAAGGCAAGGATTTTGAAAATGACATTTGGATATGGGTTTTTGGTTTTGGATTTTCTTTTTTAACCTTGTGAACCTAAAGGCTTTATGTGGCGCATCCGGCGGTCAAGAAGGTTTTTTTTTTTGTTTTTGTTTTTTGACCTTGTGACCTAACAGGCTGTATGTGGCGAGTTAGGGGGTCGGGATTTTGGTTTTTGGTTTCGGCCTTGTGACCTAACAAGCTGTATGTGGCAAGTTAGGGGACCATGGTTTGGTTTTTGATCACTCTTTGGGACAATTTTGGGTCCATTGGAGTGGTTTGGTTTTTTGTGGAATGTCAATTTCAAGATTGTGGCTTGATTTGGTGCATGGGGTTGGATGGTTTGGGTTTCTTTTGGAAGCCCATGAAGCTTAGAATTTTTTGTATGGTCCAATCAACTCAAGAGAGGCATGGAACCATTTTTGTATGCTCTTGGTAAGGGAAATTTTGACTAAAAGCCACTTTTAGTGCCTAGGTGGTCAAACCTGGCTCCATATGGGCTAACCCATGGGACCTTAAGCTTTTAAAAATGGCTTAGATCTCATGTGGTGTCATTTTGTAAAGAATATCTAAAAATATCCCTTTTGTGTAGAGAATATCTAAAAATATCCTTACTTGGAGAGAATCTCTTAAGTTTCCTTGATTTTGGGAGAGATTTTCTCAAAGTTTCGCAAATCCCCTTTCTTTTTGGAGAGAATTTCTCAAGAATCTCCTCTTTAGGAGAGAATATCTCAAATCTCCATTTCTTTTAGGAAGTTTGCTAATTTTCAGCACTTACCTCCTTGCTTTTCTCCTCCTTTCCTCTTTTGGTTTGCTTTTTCTATAAAAGCAATAGAGATGGGTTTTCTTTCTCTTGTTGCTTTCTTTTTGCAAAAACCTTCAAGAGTGCTCCAAGATAAAGAATTTCTCAAGGATCTTCAAGTTTCTTCTTCTTCTTCTCCATGGCTTCAAGTAGGTCTTCTTTTTCCAAGAAAAACCCCGTGTAGATGTAGAAAAGTTTCCTTTTCTCTTTTTTTTTTTCTTCTTTTCTTTTCTTTTGTTTATCTTTTTTTTTTCCACGTGTTTTCTTTTCCTCTTTTTTTTTTTACACGTTCTCCTTTTTTTCTTTTTTTATTTCTTCCCTTTTTTTTTTTTTTCTTTTTTCGCTTTTCTTTTTTTTTTTTTCTTTTGGTGCCTGTACGGACGGGTCCGTACGGACCTAG
>QPKB01000754.1:0-20664 GCA_003546025.1 Camphora micrantha
TTGACGCATCCACAGGACTTGGGTACAATAAGGTGCTGCTGCTATGTACTCTGCTTCCGCTGTAGAAAGAGAAACTGAATCTTGCTTCTTGCTGTGCCAAGCCACCAATCTTTCACCAAGATAGAATGCACCTCCACTTGTGCTTTTGCGTTCATCTACACATCCAGCCCAGTCAGCATCAGAATATGCAATGAGAGTGAATGATTTACCTTTGGGATACCAGATGCCGAGCTCCAAAGTACCCCTGAGATACCAAAATATCCTCTTCACTGCTGTAAGGTGTTCTTCCATTGGTGATGCCTGAAATCTCGCCACCATACATACTACCTGTAGAATGTCCGGTCCTGTAGCCGTTAAGTAGAGCAAGCTGCCTATCATTGATCGGTAAGTGGTGTGATCAACTGATGGAACCTTGTCATCTTTGCTTAGCTTTGTGTTCGTGGACATAAGCGTGCTCACCAGCTTGCTGTCTTCCATGTTGAACCGTTTCAGCATCTCCTTGATGTATTTCAATTGTGATATGAAGATACCATGCTTCAGCTGCTGCACTTGGAGACCAAGGAAGAAACTCAGCTCTCCAAGCATTGACATCTCAAATTCATTCTTCATCTCTTCAGCAAAATTTATGCACAAGTCCTCGTCATTACCGCCAAAGATTATGTCATCGACATGAACTATGACAACCAGTTGGTTGTTTTGCTCTGTTTTGATGTAGAGATTGCTATCAACCAGTCCTTTACCGAAATCAATCTTGCGAAAATAACTATCCAGCCATGCATACCAGGCCCTCGGTACTTGTTTCAGTCCATATAGAGCCTTCCTCAACTTACACACCAGGTCTGAACTGTTGCTCAAGAGAAAACCGTCTAGTTGCTCAATGTATACCTCTTCCTCAAGTAGCCCATTCAAAAAGGATGACTTCACATCCATTTGAAATACCTTGAAGTTCTTGTATGCAGCCAATGCTAGGAACATTCGTATGGCTTCCAGACGAGCCACTGGAGCGAAGGTTTCGTCAAAATCTATGCCTTCAATTTGAGCATAGCCTTTACAAACTAACCTTGCTTTGTTTCTCACAACTTGACCATCTTCATTCAGCTTATTTCTAAAGACCCATTTAGTACCTATAACATTCTTATCAATAGGTCTAGGGACTAAATCCCAAGTGGAGTTCTTCTCTATTTGCTCTAACTCCTCATGCATAGCCTTTAACCAATTTTCATCAAGGCTTGCTTCAGCCACTGTCTTGGGTTCGATCATTGATACTAGGGAAAAAGTGTTTACCACACTATGTCTAGTTTGAACACCAGCCTTAGGATTTTGTCTTGGCCTCCCCACATCAAATTCGGTCTAGGGAAAAAGTGTTTTGTCTTCATGTCGCCTGATCATGCATCGATTCTGAATGTATACTGCAGTATGGACTGCTTCCTTCCAATATCTGTAAGCCAGTTTACTCTCAACCAGCATAGTGCGTGCCATTTCCTGCACGGTGTGGTTCTTGCGTTCAACGACTCCGTTCTGCTATGGAGTTCTAGGGGCTAAGTATTGTCTTTGAATCCCATGATGCTCGCAGAACTTGGTGAATTTTTCAGATGTGAAATCGCCTACACGATCAGACCTTAATGTCTTGATCTTCTTCCCTAGCATGTTTTCAACCTGTGCTTTAAACACTTTGAACCGATCAAGTGCTTGATGTTTATGTTTTAAAAATAAAACCCATGTCATTCTAGTACAATCATCAATGCATAACATGAAATACTTATCTCCGTTGGTGCTTTAAGTTCGCATTGCTCCGCAAAGATCAGTGTGCACAAGCTCAAGAGGTTTCTTCGTGTGATGCTCCTTTGTCTTGAATACCACCCTCGTTTGCTTTTCCCTTTTGACAAGAATTGCAAACAGGGTTGGAAGGCAACTTTATCATAGACATACCTCTCACCGCCTTTGTGTTGCAAATCTTTGACAGAATGTCAACGTTTAGATGCCTGAGGCGCTTGTGCCATAGCCAGCTCTCCTCAGCCTGGCTTATTAAACAGGATTTTTCCAACCCATCAGACAGAGTGTAGAGATTGCCTGTTGTTCTTGACCCTGTAGCCAGTGTTTTGCCATTGCTACACTTCTTGATTGCGAACCCATTCTTTGTGAAGATTACCTCATGACCTTTGTCACAGATCTGACTTACACTTAGCAGGTTGTGTTTAAGTCCAGACACATACAACACTTCTTCAGAACTGATCTTGCCTTCTTTCAGCTGAACAGCGCCTTGCCACAGATTTTGGCGCCGTCGTTGTCGCCGAATTTTACAGAGCCACCCACAAAATGTTGTAGCTTTGTGAACTTAGCTTTGTCACCGGTCATATGACTTGAACAGCCACTGTCAAGGATCCATGGTGCAGCCTTCTTTTGAGCATTGAAAGCGGTTTGCACAATGAAGGATTCCTTGGGTTCTTCTGCCCTTTTTTTCACCCTCCAGACCTTGACCAATTTGGGTTTCTTCTCAACCTGAAATTGATTAGCATTATGCAATCTGCAGTCCCTAGCCAGGTGACCAAAGTTGTGACGCTTATGGCACTCAATGTTGTGGCTACTTAGGCCTGAGAAAGGGTTCCTAGTTGCAGTCATACTAGGTTTAACATAAAGTCTACAATCAGCTATTTTATGTCCATATCTATTACAATGGAAACAGTAACCATAAAAACTGAACTTTCTTTGTTTCTTGAATGGCTGGTTAGACTTCACATGTATAGTCTCTTTCTTAGGCTGGACGGTGGGCTTCATAGCTTTAGAAGGTGTAGCTGTTTGCTTCACAAACTTGGGTGGTGCTATTGTCTTTTCAGGAGGTGCAACCTTGGAGGATTCTCTGGTCTCATATCCTAGACCGAATTTGATGTGGGGAGGCCTTTGAACTTTCAGCAGGTTGTTTAGCTTCGTTGTTCCATTGATCGCTTGGAGCACTTTGAGCTTTTGATTAAGTTTTAAATTTTCAGCCCTTGCTCCAAGGATTTCATTCTCAAGTTTCACAACCTCCTCAGTTTTAGCACTGACTTCGTTTTCTAGAATTTCAATGGTTCTCTTAAACTCTTCAACTTGAGTCTTTAAGGAAATTACAGAACTTTCAGCATTATGGAGGAGTTTCAGATTTTTCTTACTTGTTTTTCGCTACAAGCTTAACTCCTTAAGTGTCGCAATCAGTTCTCCTTCGAGGTTGACCCCGGCCTCATCACCATCAGCCTCCAGCTCTTCCTCCTCTTCAACAGTGACCATGAAGAGTGTTTCGTTCAACTCAGCTGAGTCGTCATTGTCTAAACTTTCAGACGCATCGTTGGTGTAATGGCTGATGAAGCTTTTAGTCTTTCCTGTTTTGCTTAACCTCTGCTTTCTCTGACTCTTATCAGCATAAGAGTCTTCTTCATCTTTGTCCTTGAATGGACACTTCGGAGCAAAGTGGCCAACACTGCCACAATTGAAGCACTTGAAAGGTAACTTCCCCTTGTACTTTCTGTTGCTGCCTTTCTTCAATCTTCTGATGAATTGAGCCTCAAGCTCATCATCAGAATCATCACCGAGATCAGCATCCTTTACTTTTTTTTGTACCTTGAAGGCCGCCTCTCTATCAGATGAGGATGTCTTGCCTATCCACATCTCATAGGCAGTAAGTGATCCATGCAGTTCTTCCATGGAAAACACATTCA
Source organism: Camphora micrantha (assembly GCA_003546025.1). NCBI lineage: Eukaryota > Viridiplantae > Streptophyta > Magnoliopsida > Laurales > Lauraceae > Camphora > Camphora micrantha. The sequence goes on from QPKB01000754.1 coordinate 3,690, forward strand.
GGTCCTTGGCTTCTTCAATGGCAGAGACTTTTGAATCGAACCGGGGATGAAGCGATCTCAGAACCTTTTTTATGATGACCGGTTCTTTGATTTCCTCCCCCAATCCACGGATGGCATTGATGACTTCATTGACCCACAGCATGTAGGAGTCAACATTCTAGCTTTCCTCCATGCGAAGAGACTCAAATTGTGAGCGATGAGTCTGCAACTTCGCCTCCTTGATTTTGTCATCACCTTCATGAATATTTTGCAACTTGTCCCACACTTCTTTTGCAGTCTTGCATGTCATGACTTTGACAAGCTCACTGTCGACAAGGCCGCTATAGAGAGCGTTTTGTGCCTTGGAGTCGTTGTCTGGTAGCTTCTTTGTTGCAGCATCAGTGGGTGTGATAGAAGCATTGCAGCCAACTTTTACAGCCTCCCAAACATCATAGCCAAGTTCCAGAAGGAGTAGTTAGTACCATCAAACAGTGGTGCTTTTGTGTTCCCAGTAACAGACCCCATGTGATTCGTTTAGAGATCACCCTCAGCGTGTTAATGCTTGCTAAAGGAACCTCGCTCTGATACCAATTGTTAAAATCACACGATCATTGAGAGGGGGGGGGGGGGGGGCCTGAATCAGTGATGTATCAATACTTTTTACTTGATTACTAATAAGTCCAAATAATCAAGCAACCACAGGAACACTAGGTTTTAACGTGGTTCACCCAAAGGCTACGTCCACGGTGCAACGACCACCCGGACACCAATCCGAGGCTAGTCTTACTGATTAATTCTGAAGCTTCAACTTCAAGGAGCACCCACCCCTGATTCAAATAGCACCCACTATCTAGGAAGCAACAACTGAAAGTCCGGGATCCTAACCCTAGAGGGAGGGGGGTGAATAGGGTGATCTACACTTAATGACTAATTATGGCCAATTTTAATTTCTTAACAATCAACTAGTCACATGTGATGATTAACATACAATATGCGGAAGCTTAAACAAAACAATCACCACAAAGCAAACACCACTACACAATGATTTATAGTGGTTCGGCCTTAATGCCTACATCCACTACCGGCTTGTGTCTCAACACCCCACCGAATTTCCACTATTTATGCTTTTGAAAAGGCTAAGCAATAACCTCTACAATATGTTTTCCAAGGATAAGCAATAACCTAACAATGTTGTTTTTCTAGGCTAAACAACAACCTATACAAGATGCTTTTCTAGGCTAAGCGATAACCTTTACACAATGCTTTTCTTAGGCTAAGTAATAACCTTTACAATAAAAGGATTTCTCTCAAGGAAGTGTCTTTACAAAACACTCTAAGAGATTACAATTAAATCTCAATTTAATTGCCTCTAAAATAGGCGGATAAGAAAGTTAAATTCAACTCACACAACACTCTATGAAATGCTAAAATGAATGCTCATGATGTGTGTGTGTGATAACTTCAATCAAGTTAAAATTAAGCCCAATCAATATATGCTTAATGCATTTAAAAGTTTACGGCACACAAAGATTTGATTGAAGTGAAATGCAAATCACATGTATAAAGACTAACTTGTTGATGATATAAAAATCAAAGGTTCACAAGTTGTATAAAACTATTTAAGACTAAACATGTGATGCATGTGCAATGTTGTTTTCAAGAACAAAAGTTTAACTAAAGTTTAAATGAATGAAAACAACAATTTGATTCAACCAAGTAAATGAAACATGTTACAAAAGAAATCAAAGGTTTTGACAAAACATGTTTTATAAAGTTTTTAAAACAAACTTGGTTTGAAATCAAGGGTGAAGAATCCAATCCAACTTAAATCAAAGATTAAGAGAAGTGATGGATTCAACACATCATAGTTAACATGCTAAAATTAATTTACCAATAATTTAAACAAAGCATGAAACATATGATAAATAAAAGTAAAGCTTACTTAGAGATTTAACTTCATTAATCCAAGCTTTAGCTTTACTAATGACCCCTTGGTCTCTCTTGATTCATCCCCTTTTTCTTGTCTCCAAACACCTCCAAGAAGACTCAAATGATCAACCTTGATCCACACTTTTTCAAAGGGAATGAACCTCATTTTATAGTCAAAAACTGACTTTTCACGTGTCCCGGTCGACCTGGTACACTGGGCGGTCGACCCGGGCTCAACGGTCAAAAATCTGACCGTTTGAAAAGAAGCCCAACAGCTCTTTGTCCGGTCGACCGCACAGTGTGGCCGGTCGACCGGGTCCATGGCCGGTCGACCGGCCACACTGCGCGGTCGACCCGGGCCTGGGACCAAATTCCTCCAAAAATTGTATTCTTAAAAGTTTTTCTTGAGGGAACTTTTTGGGCCATTAAACCAAGCTTGGAAACATGATTTTAATTCAATCTAAGTGCTTTTAAAATCATGAAAACATACAAAGCCAAAAAGGATTTGAAACTTCTTAAAACCATTGGCTAGCTTGATTTATAAAACTTCTTTTCCAAATTAAATGCATCCAAGATTAAAAACAAATCATGCATAAAACATATGATTTACAAGATTTAAAACAATGCATGAGTAAATCAAGATTTCAAGTTTTTCTAAATCAATGCATGTGTGAAAATTCGAATGATGCTTAAATGATAATGCATCTATCAAATTGCAATACACAAAATTCCTAACAACAACTCCCTTTACAATTCGTCTGCACCAACAGACAGGATCACCAAACCCGAACACCAAGCACCCACTTGATGTTTTACAAAGATTAGAGAAGAACCCTTTACAGAAATTCCCTTCTACAATCTCTCACTCTCAATCCCATACAAATCAAATTTAATAGACATGAATTGAGAAATACTTATCTAAAGAAACTACTGATGAAGAACCATCTTCTTGATGTAGAGTTTCTTCTTTACTTGCTGTAAAGAATCACAGCAGCGTCTCCTTGCAAGCTCACACATGTTAGGATTTTTGTATGCTGCTAATTTGATGGAAGCACTATCTCTATCAGTCAACTGATCACACACCCATTCATCATAGTTTGGACCTTGAAATCTGGACCTTAGACTTGAAAATGCTTTTGATTTTCAAAGACTTCATCCTGCATGTTTTAGAACTTAAAATGTATTTTCGAAAGCCTAGTTCTTCATGCATGATTTTGAAAAATCAAGTTTGACATCGAGGTTCATGTTTTGCATACATATCTCAATTTTAGAATCATTTCAGTATGCATAAAACATATTGGCTTAGAGTTCATGTTTTCATAAAACACTTTCTCAAAAATCAGTTGGAACTCTTCTCTGGCCTGTGTACCCGGTCGACCGCGCTAAGCACCAGGTCGACCGCATACACTGAAACAGTTTCTCAAAAAATCTGCAGAAATGTCTCAGAACTCTGTGTACCCGGTCGACCGCGCACAGGGGCCAGTCGACCGCGTAAAGAGCCGTTGGCCAATATGACCGTTGAACCCGGTCGACCGCATGGTCATGGGGTCGACCAGGCCAACTAGCCGTTGGACTGTTCTTTATGTATAAAAGTTCATTCTATTCCCTTCTTTCACAAGGTAGTTGGGATGAAATCTTTGAACCATTTTGAAGCCTAAAGAAGAGGAATAAGCTAGGAAAGCTAGAGGCTATTGGAAATAAAAATGTGTGAGATTTAAAGAGGTATATCTTTCAAGTTAACTTTGATTTTCATTCCATTTAAAATCATGCATGTTTAATTCTTTGTAATCTCATATTTGCATGATTTCTAGCTTTAGTTGAGATGTTTTGCAAACACAATATCACCTTGGAATACTAAATTGGTTTGCAAACATCCTTGTCTCAATCACATGTGTTTTTAATCTTTAAAACTTCATACAACTTGTGTAGCATGTCTTTCCAAGTTGTTTGAATTCTTCATGTGATTAGTTTATAACTTCAATCATCTTTTTCAGTGCTTAGATTCTCAAATGCATCAAGCATTCATTTGTGAGCTTCCTTTTAGAAAATGATTGAAGTAAACATTCATTCACTTTGAGCACACACCTTTGCTAGTTGTTTGTGTATGTTTGTATCATGATTTAAACTTTCATATCAGCCTACATTAAGAGGCAAATGTATTGAGCTTAAATTGTATCTCTTTGAGTGTTTGTGTAGACACTTCTTTGAGAAGAAATCTTTATCTTGTTAAGGTTAGTGCTTAGCCTAAGAAAAGCACATTGTAGAGGTTATTGCTTAGCCTTTGAAAAGCATCTTGTAAAGGTTATTGCTTAGCCTAGAAAAGCACATTGATAGGTTGTTGTTTAGCCTAGAAAAACATCGTTGTAAAGGTTATTGCTTAGCCTTTTGAAAAGCATAAATAGTGGAAATCCGGTGAGGTGTTGGTTCATAAGCCGGTAGTGGATGTAGGCATTGAGGCCGAACCACTATAAATCTTTGTGTGATGATGTATGCTTGTGGTGATCACTCTTGTTGGCTTCCGCATCTTGTTTGGTAAATCATCATTTGTGACGAGTTGTTTTTTAAAGAAATTAAAATTGGCCTTAATTAGTCATTAAGTATAGATCACCCTATTCACCCCCCCTCTAGGGTTAGGATCCAGGACTTTCAATTGGTATCAGAGCCTTGTGCTCTATTTTAGGATCAAGTGTTTTGGAACTCTTGATTAGGTGTAAAAACCTAGAGTCAAAACCCTAGTATTTTGTTTTCATGAAAACCATTAGAATGGATTCCACTGCTTTAGGTTGTATAGATTCATGTGTAGATTCTTCTAGATCCCTCCTTCTTCCATCTATTGGAGATTCAAACCTTCAAATTAATGAATCTCAATTTGACTTAAAAGAAGAAGAAAATGATGAAAATGAAGATGATATTCACCAAGCTTATGATGAATTATATACTTTGTCCTTAAAGCTTGATAAGAATAATAAAAGATTAGAAGAAGAATCTAAAAGACTAAACAAGGAATTAGTCTCTTCAAAAGATGAACTTAGAGAGAAAGAAGAAATAATACATTGCTTAGACTCTAAGTTTATGATCTCTTTACATAATCTATCTAATATTAAAGATGAACTAAATGAAATTAAGATAAGTTGTGATGAGATTAATAAAGAAAACTTAAATCTAAGAGATCAATTAAAAAGGCAAGATGAAGACATTATCAATTTAGAATCCAAGTTGACAATTTCCGAGGAAAACTTGTCTAATGCTCAAAGTAATTTAAAAGCCTTAGAACTTGGACCTAATGTTGTTAATGAACTTAAAATGGAATTAAAAATTGCCTATGAAAAATTAAACAACCATAAGGGATTTGAAAATGAACTAATAAAGGTTAAAAATGAAAATTCAACCCTTAAAAAGCAAGTCACTCAACTTGAAAGCTACAAACAAAAGTATGAGTGTAAATTTACCCAAGGTGAAGAGAAATTTGAAAAATTATTTAGATTGGGTAAATCTCAAAGAGATAGGACGGGTCTTGGTTACAATTGGAATATTTCACATGACCCTAAATTCACCAACACTTTTGTGAAAGGTGAGTCCTCATTCTCTAGTACTCATTCTCCTTTGCCCAAAGCAAAATGTCCTTATTGTGGTAATGAAGGGCATTTCAAATTTGAGTGCAAATTAAGAAAAAGTCATATGTCTCAACCCATCTTTGAAACTAAGAAAGTTAAAACTAAATCTATGAAGGGTAAGACATTAAAATCAAAGGAAGACTCTAGAAAGTTCAAACAAATTAAATCATTTCATCAAGAGTCTCCTAAGATAGATTTTAAGAAGACTAAACAAAACATAAATAGTCAAAATAAATCTATCAACAAGAAACTTCTCACTTTACCTCCTCTATCTTTGGAAATGAAAGATCTTTTGAAAAAGGTTGAAAAATTAAAATTAAAGTTCAAAAGACAAAAAGAGTGAGGAAATGCTAAAAGAAGTGAGAAGAGTAAAAAGAAAATGAAACACCAACTTCCTAAGACAAATCATCAATCTAAATTTAAAGAGGTCAAACCTAAAAGATATGATGACAAGTCTAAAAGAATTAAATCTCCATCTCCTCTAGTTGGTAGGATTTCAAACATAGACCTAAAAGTTCAAGACCGTAGATGGATACCTAAGGTTAGACCTTTAGACAAATACTAAGATTTCTTCATTAGATAGGACCATTCCTTTTCTCATAGTCAAATGTGTTGATGGTCTTAAGTCTAGTTCTTTGTGCTTCTCTTAGTATCTTCTTTTTGTTTCAGTTATAGTTATTTTAAGTTTACTTATTGATAATGCATTTTGAATTTCAAAGGTATTTTATGATAAAATGCATGTTTTGTTGATCAATTTGATTTGAAAAAGTTTTATTAAAGTCACATCTTTTTAGTCAATTGATTTGTTTTTTCAAATGTGTTTAAACTTGATTGAATTCATAAGTCAACCAATATTTATCAATTTAAATGTTTTTGAAAAATGATCTTTTCTTAGTCTTACAAGTCTTTTGTATTTCAAATGGAATTTTGTAGAATTGATTTTATAAAATCTCTTTTCTACTTCTTTTTAAGCTTGTAGGATAGCTGGGTTAGGGGTAGATTCATTATAGTTTGTCTCTGAAATTTTCAGGACATTTTTTTTCTCTGAACCTGCTCAGCTTGTCAGGTCTGCCCTATTGGCACGGTCGACCGCAAGGCTTGGCCAGTCGACCGGCCACTCGCACCCAGCAACTTAAACAGTTGCGTTGGGTTGTTTGTTTCACTCAGAACCTCTGCCTTTCAGCAGGTCGACCCCCCTCTCTGGACTCTCTTTCCTTCCTTCTCTGTTGCTGTTTTTTCTCCAAGTTTTGGACCTCATCTGATCCTCATCTTCTTCTATAGCTTCATCTCTTTCGTCTGCTGATTCTCCCTTTCTCTGCTGATTCTCTCTCTCTTTCTCTCTCTCTGCTGGGTCAATCTCTCTCCCAGTCGTCGTTTCACTCTGCTGTTTCCCTCCCTGTCACTCGTTCTCTTTCTCTCTCAGCTGAAGGCACACTGTTTCAGGTTGTGTGCATTTCTTCTTGCTGACTCAAGGACTCACAGTCTGGACGTCCAAGGTGCTGCAACTATCTAGCTCTATGCACTGTTTTTGAAGTTTCAGAACCCACTTGTTTTTCATTTTTCTGAAGCTTCTGACTGATCACTTGTTGTAGTCATGTCTTCTTCCTTCCTTGAGGAGTGTGTGTAGCCATTTGTGCACATTTTTGGGCAGCTATAGTTTGTAGATCTTGTAGCTTCCTTCTCTGCTCTCCAACTGTTTGTTAGATTGCCTGAACCAATATTTTCAAATCTTTTAGGCAATTGTCTTGGCTATCAGACTTGTGTGAGCATCCACTCTCCTGGTATCTCTTTGACCATCAATGGCTCGCACCAAGCAACCATTTAGGAGGCCTAGCAAGAAGTCCAAAACAGGACAAGCTTCTTCTTCTCGTAGATCTCCATCTTCCTCTCCCGAAGCTCCTCCTTCTCCTTCCGTGATTCGTTTTAATCCCATTCCTTCTCCATCTTCTGTTGTTAAATCCTTTCGGAGCAAAGGGATCATAGTTGAGAAGATGTGCATAGTTGATGATCTTGTAGACTATGACATCCCTGCTATTCTAGAAGCGATAGGTTGGGGTAGCATTCTGACTTGGAGTGGCAACACATATGCATCCTCTGTCCATGGACTGTATGAGTCTATTTGTGCCTCTACTGCAAACTCCTTTACTATCAGATTCGTGCATGGTGAAGAGGTGGTCACCATAGACAAGATTTCCTCCATCATGGGCATTCCTAGGTCTGATGGACCAAGGTTTATTTCTGAAATTCTGCCCCTTGATGAGAGAGAATCAGTGACTAGTGCTCTCTGTGGTCATCCTGAGATTTGGTCTGCCAAAAATTTTCTCCAACCCTCCTCCACGATTCCTCCTCTTCGTATTATTCATAGCATTTTCACTCATTCCATCTATCCGAGGAAAGGAAACAGGACGGAGGTGACCCCTTATATGGCAAATATCCTATTTAAAGTTATCTCGGGTGTTCCTATGTGCCTCCCATCTGTCATCATGCATCATATCATTAGAGTTATCACAGGCTCTCAGCCTTGTGCAGCTCCCTTTGGGTTCTTGATTACCCAACTCGCTAGTTCCTTTGGAGTGATTCCTCCAGCTTCCAAGAGACCAGAGACTACCACTGTCTTCAACAAAACTAACATTCTCTTGATGAAGCTTCCTTCTCCACAGAGAGTAAACCCAGTTGTAGAAGGTGATGCAGAGATAGAGGCTGCAGAGGTTGGATTTGCAGATCCAGGAGCTGATCAACCTCCTCCACCAGAGCCCCCTCAGCCTCCTTAGCCCCCTCAGCCTCCTCAGCAGCGCAGCTTAGAAGACCGTATGACCTTTGTTGAACAAGTTGTGTCTTCTATGCGAGCAGAGTTTCAGGAGTTTAGGCAAGATGTATCGGGTATGATGAAGAAGACTTTGAGATGCCTCTCGAACATCTCCAGCAGCTGCAGGCGGCATGATGATGTGATGCCCCCTTCTTCTGCAGATTCTTCTTAGATCGTAGGAGGGTTTTCTTTTTGTGGGGAGTTGTAATAGATTTTAATTCATCTTGATGTATTTTGTTTATCAACTCTCTGTCTTTTTATTACTGACCATGATATTTTGATTTTTGTATTGGTCAAGTAATTAGTAAATGAAATTGTACTAATCTTCAAATTTAAATCAATGAATCTTCAGTTTCACTTATTCTTCTCTTCTTGTTATATTCCTTATCTGGTTAATGTTTATGATGCTTTCAATCTATATAACTATCTTTTGTCTTAGCTTCATTCAAACACAGCATAGACAACCAATATACATGATAACCTGTTCTGCATTTCATTTTCAATTTCATTTGGTAACAGGTGCTACTGAAAGGTATTTCTTTTCTCATGTATACAGGTTCCTTTGCAATTCGATGACAAAGGGGGAGAGAAGATCCAACAAAGGGGAGATAAAGAAGATCAGATCTAACTAAGGGGGAGATCTGTCCAAGGACGAAAAAGGGATTTCAGAGCGCTTAACAGAATAGTCTTGAGCAAGGAGAAAGCTATAACGAAGGGGGAGAAAACCTTGAACGAGGTTAAGCTGCATTCCAGAGATTTCAAAGATCTGGAGTCCTAGAAGTGTTGTGATCATCTTAGTTGCCATCAAATTGCAAAGGGGGAGATTGTTATGATTTTTGTATGTTGCAAATTTGATGGAAGCACTATCTCTATCAGTCAACTGATCACACACCCATTCATCATAGTTTGGACCTTGAAATTTGAACCTTAGACTTGAAAATGCTTTTGATTTTCAAAGACTTCATCCTGCATGTTTTAGAACTTAAAATGTATTTTCGAAAGCCTAGTTCTTCGTGCATGATTTTGAAAAATCAAGTTTGACATCGAGGTTCATGTTTTGCATACATATCTCATTTTTAGAATCATTTCAGTATGCATAAAACATATTGGCTTAGAGTTCATGTTTTCATAAAACACTTTCTCAAAAATCAGTTGGAACTCTTCTCTGGCCTGTGTACCCGGTCGACCGCGCTAAGCACCAGGTCGACCGCATACACTGAAACAATTTCTCAAAAAATCTGCAGAAATGTCTCAGAACTCTGTGTACCCGGTCGACCGCGCACAGGGGCCGGTCGACCGCATAAAGAGCCGTTGGCCAATATGACCGTTGGACCCGGTCGACCGCATGGTCATGGGGTCGACCGGGCCAACTAGCCGTTGGACTGTTTTTTATGTATAAAAGTCCATTCTATTCCCTTCTTTCACAAGGTAGTTGGCATGAAATCTTTGAACCATTTTGAAGCCTAAAGAAGAGGAATAAGCTAGGAAAGCTAGAGGCTATTGGAAATAAAAATGTGTGAGATTTAAAGAGGTATATCTTTCAAGTTAACTTTGATTTTCATTCCATTTAAAATCATGCATGTTTAATTCTTTGTAATCTCATATTTGCATAATTTCTAGCTCTAGTTGAGATGTTTTGCAAACACAATATCACCTTGGAATACTAAATTGGTTTGCAAACATCCTTGTCTCAATCACATGTGTTTTTACTCTTTAAAACTTCATACAACTTGTGTAGCATGTCTTTCCAAGTTGTTTGAATTCTTCATGTAATTAGTTTATAACTTCAATCATCTTTTTCAGTGCTTAGATTTTCAAATGCATCAAGCATTATTTGTGAGCTTCCTTTTAGAAAATGATTGAAGTAAACATTCATTCACGTTGAGCACACACCTTTGCTAGTTGTTTGTATATGTTTGTATCATGATTTAAACTTTCATATCAGCCTACATTAAGAGGCAAATGTATTGAGCTTAAATTGTATCTCTTTGAGTGTTTGTGTAGACACTTCTTTGAGAAGAAATCTTTATCTTGTTAAGGTTATTGCTTAGCCTAAGAAAAGCACATTGTAGAGGTTATTGCTTAGCCTTTGAAAAGCATCTTGTAAAGGTTATTGCTTAGCCTAGAAAAGCACATTGATAGGTTGTTGTTTAGCCTAGAAAAACATCGTTGTAAAGGTTATTGGTTAGCCTTTTGAAAAGCATAAATAGTGGAAATCCGGTGGGGTGTTGGTTCACAAGCCGGTAGTGGATGTAGGCATTGAGGCCGAACCACTATAAATCTTTGTGTGATGATGTATGCTTGTGGTGATCACTCTTGTTAGCTTCCGCATCTTGTTTGGTAAATCATCATTTGTGACTAGTTGTTTTTTAAAGAAATTAAAATTGGCCTTAATTAGTCATTAAGTATAGATCACCCTATTCACCCCCCCTCTAGGGTTACGATCCAGGACTTTCAACACACCCTAACAAATCTTCTCTCTGTTTCTGTGTGTCTGTGTATATATTCAACGATCCCTAGCATGCCTTTATATAGGATTTGCCAACCCTAATTCGTGATTGTAAAAAGGCTAGGAGAGGTTTTGGAAACTCCTGCAAGGATTAGAAGAGATCCCCTGCTTTTTCTCGCGCAACTTTCTATTTTGTAAACTCCTTCAAGGATAGGAAGAGATCCCCTGTTTTTTCTCGCGCAAGTTTCTGTTTTGAGCTCTGCGCGTGACCGACCTCAGTGCTTGAACGAGCTTTTGCGCTTTACTGAGCTGCTCAGTGCTTGAAAGACTTTACCGAGCTGCTCAGTGCTTAACCACGCACTACGCTTTACCAACCTCAATGCTTTGCCGAACTGACCGAGCACAACGCTTCGCCAGTGCTTGAACAATCTCTGCGCTTGACGCTTTGCCGAACTGAGCTGTCATGGCCGAGCTCAATTCTTTTACTGATCTCCATACTTTTACCGTGATTCTTTCTTTTACCGGGCTCTTTGCTTTTACCGATCTCCATTCTTTTACCGTGATTCTTTCTTTTACCGGGCTCTTTGCTTTTAGCGATCTCCATTCTTTTACCGTGATTCTTTCTTTTACCGTAACTGCGCTAATGCATTCTGTGCCGAGCTGAGGCATCCTTGAAAGTCCGGGATCCTAACCCTAGAAGGGGGGGTGAATAGGGTAATCTACACTTAATGACTAATCAAGGCCAATTTTAATTTCTTAACAATTAACTAGTCACATGTGATGATAAACAAACAATATGCGGAAGCTTAAACAAAACAATCACCACAAAGCAATCACCATAACACAATGATTTATAGTGGTTCGGCCTCAATGCCTACTTCCACTACCGGCTTGTGTCTCAACACCCCACCGGATTTCCACTATTTATGCTTTTGAAAAAGGCTAAGCAATAACCCTTACAATATGCTTTCCAAGGATAAGCAATAACCTAACAATGATGTTTTTCTAGGCTAAACAACAACCTATCAATGTGCTTTTCTAGGCTAAGCAATAACCTTTACAAGATGCTTTTCAAAGGCTAAGCAATAACCTCTACAATAAAAATATTTTCTCTCAAGGTAGTGTCTTCACAAAACACTCTAAGAGAATACAATTAAGCTCAATTACAATGCCTCTTAATTAGGCGGATATGAAATTGAAAACCTAACTCACACAAACACTATATGAATGCAAAGGTGTATGTTCATGATGTGTGTGTGTAATAACTTCAATCAAGTTAAAATTAAGCCCAATCAATATTTGCTTAATGCATTTAAAAGTTTAAGGCACACAAAAGATTTGATTGAAGTGAAATGCAAATCACATGTATAAAGACTAACTTGTTGATGATATAAAAATCAAAGGTTCACAAGTTGTATGAAACTATTTAAGACCAAACATGTGATGCATGTACAATGTTGTTTTCAAAAACAAAAGTTTAACTAAAGTTCAAATGAATGAAAACAACAAAATGATTCAACCAAGTAAATGAAACATGTTATAAAGGAAATCAAAAGATTTGACAAAACATGTTTTATAAAGTTTTAAAACAAACTTGGTTTGAAATCAAGGGTGAAGAATCCAATCCAACTTAGATCAAAGATTAAATGAAGAATGGATTCAACACATCATAGTTAACATGCTAAAATTAATTTACCAATAATTTAAACAAAGCATGAAACATATGATAATGAAAAGTAAAACTTACTTAGAGATTTAACTTCATTAATCCAAGCTTTAGCTTTCCATTAGACCCCTTGATCTCTCTTAGTTCATCCCCTTTCTTTTGTCTCCAAACACCTCAAAGAAGACTCAAAAGTTCCACTTTGATCCCCTCTTTTCTCATGGGAATGAACCTCATTTATAGTCAAAAAGAGACTTTTTTACGTGTCCCCGGTCGACCTCACAACACCCCGGTCGACCTGGCCTCAACGGTCAGAAATCTGACCGTTTGAAAAAGGCTCAACGGCTCTATGCCCGGTCGACCGCACAGTGTGGCCGGTCGACCGGGTCCATGGGCCGGTCGACCGGCCACACTGCGCGGTCGACCCGGGCCTGGGACCAAAGTTCCCTTAAAATGCATATTTCTTGCATATTTCAAAGTTTTTCTTGAGGGAACCTTTTTGGGCCATGGAATCAAGCTTGGAAACATGTTTTAAATCAAACTAAGTGGTTTAAAAACATGAAACACAAAAAGCCTAAAATGATTCAAAACTTTAAACCCAAAGGCTTGCTTGATTTCTAAAACTTCTTTACCAAATTAAAATGCATCCAAGATTAAAAACAAATCATGCATAAAACATATGATTTACAAGATTTAAAACAATGCATGAGTAAATCAAGATTTCAAGTTTTCTTAAATCAATGCATGTGTGAAAATTCAAATGATGCTAAGATGATAATGCATCCATCAAATTGCAATACACAAAATTCCTAACAATCTCCCCCCTTTGCAATTTGATGGCAAACCTTACTCAACACCGAATTTACACACTGAGTCTTCAGCTCCCCCTAAGCTGGACAAGTCTTGAAATCTCTTGGATGCTCCTTCTCTTAGCTTGGGCTCTAGTTCTTTTTTCTTCAATCTTCTTGATGCTTGGAGCTGGATCATCCTTCAAGCTTTCTTTCCAATAGCCAAGCATCTTCTTTAGCTCCCAAGCTTTCTCTTCTAACAACTCTCCCCCTTTGACCATGCACTCTCTCCTTTTGGCAAGATGTCAAACCCCAACCCAGGATTAACCCCAATAGTGTTTGCTTAGTGTGTGCTTAGTCTTGTTTGAGTTTAGTTATCGTGGGTTAGAATGTGATTAGTTTAGTCATGGTTTTTAGCTTTGGGGGAGTTCGAGAACGTTTAGTGTTTATTAGGCTCACTCAGGAAGGCCTGGGTGTACGTGCAAGCGTGGGAAGATTGTGTTTGGTTGTGTGTTAATCGTGATTTTCATCTCATTTGATTGGTTTTATGATTATGTGCAAGTTTCATGTTTAGCTCATTTGTGTTTGAAGCCTAGAAAATCAAGTTTTGGCCAAAAGGGTAAAATAGCCTTTTCACACTCAAATCTGGACACGATTTTCAAGGTCCCAAAACCATGTCGAAAATATACTTTTTGAAAACTAGATATTTCAAGGATCGTTTTATCCTTCTTCGTCGACTTCAGTTGAGGCCCACAAGACCATGTTTTGACTCATTCAAGTTTAGCACTAAAAGGGGGCCCATTTGTCTAACACTTAAGTCCCTTCCCTTCTCTTCCTCTCCATTAGCAATCTCTGCAATTTTTCTGAACCTAGGGCTGAGAAAACCTTTTTGTTCTCCCCACCCTCTCTTCTTGAATGCTTGAGCTAGGAACCTCCAAATGAAATTCTAAAACCATCATCTTCTTCCTCTCAAGACAAGCTTGCCATTGATACCGTTTTCTTGAAGTTTCCTTGTGGGAGAGACCTCCATTTTCTTCTTCACTCCTTGTTTGGGCATCTCTAGGTAAGAGCTTCAACCCACCTCTTTAATGGAGTCCTTTCTACTCCCAAAGATTATGTTTTTCTAACTTGTAGCAACCATTTCGAAATGGGTTGTTGGGTTGTGTTTTTGGGTGAGTTTTTGAATGGATTTCATGGGCTTTTGTAGTTCTTGGATTGGCTTTTGGTTGGGAGTGCTTGAAGAAGATCTTGTGTTCATTTGGCTAAGGCAAGTGATCTTTTTATGTGGGTGTACATGTGTGTCTTGGATTTGCATTTGGTATTAAGGTTTTGATTGATTAGGTTTTCATGTTATGATCTTGTTTTAGACAATGCAAGCATATCTAATGTCCTTCCACACTTTCAGAATTTCATATCTTTGAAATGGGTCTTGTTTTGTTGAAGTTTGGATTTGTTTAGAGATGAATGGGTTTCAAGTATTGTGAAATGGGTTCTTTGTTAATGCTTTGATTAAGTTTGAAATGAATGCCCCAATGTGAACCTTGATAGCATGGTTAATCATGTATTTAGTTTGCTAATTGGAGTGGAAAGATTGTTGAAAAGAAAGGAAGAAAAGAATGGACATGTGGACCATGTAGTAGGAGTGCAATATCTGCACTCAGCGAGCACAGGCAGAAGCATGTTCGCTCGAGCGAACCATGGGTCCGCTCGAGCGACCAGGCCCCTACCTGGCATGAGCGCAGGCAGAAGCCTGTTCGCTCGAGCGAACCATGGGTCCGCTCGAGCGACCAGGCCACTGCCTGGTCCGGGCGCAGACAGCAAGCTGTCCGCTCGAGCGACCCCTTGTTCGCTCGAGCGAACTGCCTGCTGCCTGAATTTTTTTGGGAAAGAGCCTGTTTAGAAATTTTAACCCATTCATGCACCTTTAAGGATTGGAAAAGAAAAACTAGGCTATGTTGTGGACTTTAACCTGACATTGCGTGATTGGAACTCCAAGATACGAAGCAACTTCGGGGACACCAATTATTAGATTTTAACAACAGAGTTCCAATCACCCAAGAGTCATTGAATAGCCTAAGTACGTACTTGACTAAAATTATCGCGTTTTGAACTTTGTTTTGATACTTCAAGTAATATAGTGTACTCGTTTTGAAATCAAGTATTTCCAAGATATGTTTCAAGATGTGTTTCAAGTATTTACAAGATATGTTTCAAGATGTGTTTCAAGTATTTTCAAGATATGTTTCAAGATGTGTTTCAAGTATCAAATGGGGATCACTTCTATAAGTTGTGAGCATATATATATTATGCATTGTGCTAGTCGTGCCTTGTCTTGTCGTGACAAGTGATTTCCCCCTTTATTTTCGATATGTTTGAATCGTGTTTAGCGTGTTTTGTGCATTCATGAACTCAAGTGAACACCACAGAGCTTGGACTGCCCTTTCAGTCTGATCCACTGTCTGAGGGTCCTTAAACATGTGAACTAACTGAATAACTGCAGATTAGTAGTGTATTTATTACACATCGTGCGTGTCCGGTTCCGCGGCCGGAAATCCCGTTTTTGTGGGAATCGTGTCGTGCTATATTATGTATATTCGTGCTTGTCGTGCGTGCTTGCTCTTTTCATTATAAATGATAGAGAAAGGATGGGCTCTATGTGGATTTACTATTCATGATATATATATGTATGCATTCATGTTAGTTTGTCTTCGATTTAGAAAGTGTTTCGTAAGTATTGTTTTACGTTCAGCAAAGTATTTCTTTATGTTCTTGATTTAACGATGTTTTACATGCTTTCACTTAAAATGATTTCTTGCCAAACCGTTGTGTTTGATGCTTGTATTATGGTGTCCAGGTGCAGGAGATCCTCCTTTGAGGAGGAGTGCCAGGAGGAGGCCGTTGGGCCCAACCTAGCCCGTGAGTGGCAGCCCGATGACGTCATCTAGACGTTGGGGTGGTGCATGAGTTCCGTTGGATCACTATTTTTGGGATTTTTGATATACTTTTGGTATTGTATTGGCCTATGTTGGCCTCTTATTGGGAAGTGTAATAACTTAACTTATTTTGTTAACTTTACAACTTGAATTATGGGAATGCCTTGTTATGTTTCACTCTGTTATTATGTCTCGATGTCATTATGTTTCCTATTGTGACATGATATGATAAGATGTGATTTGCCACGCGCTTCCGCATACTTGATCGTGTGAGTGGGTTGTTCCATGCGTGTTTGTTTGGAACCCTCACCGCGGGAACCTGTGGAGGTCTTTAATCTTTCAAAACTTTTAATTAACCGCCGCGGCCTCGGTCCGGGGTCGCGACAGGACTGGTATCAGAGCGGGACTGGTTTCAGGCACTTAAAAGAAACTAGAAAGATCTTAGGATCGTGGTGAGAGTTCGTGAATTCGTTAGACTTGTTAAGTGTGACGTCTAGGAAACCATGTGACTATATTTTATTGTGTACTAACATTTTGTTTTACAGCAAGACATGCATGATTTTCATATCATTTTAGGCATGGATTGGTTAGAAGCATATCATGCCACCATGGATTGTTTCAGTAAAAATCATAACATTCAGATTGCAAGGAGAGCAAGCAGAGTTGGTGTTTCAGGGGATCAGGAAAACCATCTAGACCTGGGTTTGTTTCCTTGCTTAAGGCAAGCAGGTTGATTCACAGTGGATGTGAGGCTTTGTAGCGTTTATCAAATAGGAGGGAATCCCTTGTGTGTGAATTTCCGGAGTTTTCCAGA